>CM041778.1:79134443-79160657 GCA_023374045.1 Limonium bicolor | reverse complement strand
AATACCTTTTATTTGTTTACTTAGTACTGATTTGTATGTTTTTTAAATTGAAATTGTCTTTTTTTTCCTTTTGTTATATCTCATGTTTTAGGTTCATAATACATCATGTTTTAGTTTAGCTTTTTTTCTTGTATACTATTCTGATCTCGTTTTGTCTTTCTTTATAGGTCCTTATCGCGGTCCAAGTAGAGCATTGAAGTATAGAAAGCTAAGACGGTCACAAGCTGCTAAGATCCCAGTTGAGATTCCAAAAGAATTGGGAGCAACTGTTGGTGAAAGAGCGTTGCAATTTATTGTTGAATGTTCTAATTAGGTCAAGAAATATGCCCACTCAATGTCAAGAAATGGCGAGACATGCCAGCTGATATAATTGACAGATTGTACGGAAAGATCAAGAAGCACTAGAGAGGGAAGCAAGAAGAGAAGAAGCTGCAAGAGAAAGAGAAGCAAAACTCCGGGAGGAGTTCATGGCAGAATTGGCCAAATTCAGTGGCATGGTCACCAAGCTTATAGGTTAGTGAATTTTGTATCCAATTCTCTGTTACATTAGGCATTGGAGGACACCATTGATTATGAGTTCAAATGTGAAATGATGCTGCTAGTAGTAACTGTTGAGAATACATGCTGGTTAACTTATTACTAGTTAGTATATAGATTAGTAAATTGATCGATTAGCTTATGTAAATGATCTATTAGCTTCTATTTGTTCTTACGGTCATTTAGACCAGTTTTTCATATATATGACAGGCTTGTACTTCTATAAGTAACAGAACATAAGCAAGACGCTTTTCTGATAGTCTATGAACATTACAGTATCCTTCTCTTGCTCTCTGTACAGTCTAGAACACCAAATTCTCGTAGTGTTTTTCTTAGTAACACCATCGATTGTCAACAGATTATGCTGGTGTAAGGCATGTTTGATTATTACGATGTTCACTTAATTTTCATTTTCTTTTAGTTTCGTGCTGGTTGTAGGCATGTTTGATTATCAATAGATTATGCTGGTGGAAGGCATATTCGATTATCAAAAGATGATGCTACAAATGTGTAGATCTATTATGATGTTTACTTCATTTTCTTTTAGTTTCTTGTTTGATTATGCTGTTGGAAGGCATCAATAGATGCTTGTGACATCTATATTAATGTGGAGTTCCCTTGTTTTGTGAATGGCTTCTTTTTAATATAAAATGAGATAGACGTTTATGTGTACTGCTACTAGCATTACGTTTGATTTTGTTATCTTTTGTATATTGGAGATATGACTTGTTATATAAACTATAATGGTTGGATGTTTTTATTGGTGTGATTTTGATATTGCTTCTGTTTGCGTTGAGTTGACTCATTTTTTAGGAGATGATGACCCATCTTTTTGTGTTGTATAGAATCCAGGAAGACTGAGATATTATGTAAATAAGTAAATAGTTTTTGCTAATGTATGTCTTTGCTTATGTAGGTTAAGATGTATAAGGGTTTGTGGATATTTAATCTAAACTTTTCCACCAAACACATTCTGACCATTCTCTTTTTGTTTTCTACAGGTGCTAGAGCAGACATCATTAGAGGCTATCTCATAATGAAGTCTTAGGGAGCTTATTGCTACACAATGAAGGCTTTTAGATGATCTTAGGATCATAGTTGTGTTGCTGAAAGTGAAGGATTTTTAGAGAATTTTGAGATTTCTAATCTTATAGCTTAACAAACATTATATGTTATTACTGTGAAAATGAGTAGAACATATACTATACCTTAGTTTTGTGATCAGTTGGTCCGTTAGACAGTCAAACTTGGTGGTGGTATTCCTTGTAAGATCAATCTGATCAATTTGTAGTTTGTAAATCCTATTTGATCAATGAAAATAGCACCCAATCATTAAGTGCTTTCCAGTATGTTGATTCTCCATTTATATTCCTTTTCTTTAATATTCTTAGATTTGTGATTAATGTTCCCCTGGATGATGGATGATGGATTATATTGTTCATTGTTAATTGTCAAATAGGGCAATTAAAATATATTGTTTCTTTCTTATGTTCAAAAGGGCAATTATAGCAAACATGTCTTGTATGGTTAATATGAAAAAAGGGCAATCAAGAACTAATGTCCTTTTCTATCACGGTTAAAAATGGCAAGATGCAGAAAATGTCTTTCTTGGTCAATGTTAAAAAGGGTAATATTTTATTGTCCTATTTGATGTGAATCAAAGACAACATTTTTTTTTAATATTTGATTTTAACCAAAGACAACAATATTTTTTATGCAGTATTTGATACTAACTAAACAACATATTTCAATGCCCTATTTGACGAGATTAAAGAGGGCAATTCCTAACAAATGACTTGTTGATCTACCGTAACAAGGATACAAGGGCAATGTAGTGGCAATAATTATTTTATTGTTATTGACTATTAGGGCAAAAAATAGATCAGAAAGGACAAGTTTTAATGCCCTTTCTGAACTAATATGTTGTAGTGTATATGTAGAATTTAAATTTTCAAAATTAATTTATCTTATGTTAAAAATTAAAATCAAACAATATATCCAAATAGTAAACAGAAATGACCGAGGGAGTATTTCTTTTTCCTCCCTTCATCTCATGCACTCTCTTCTTTTGAGAAATTGCACCCCATAATTCTATTTTGTTACTAAATAGAAAATTCTTTTAAATTAGTTGTTCACTCGTTCAATTAACAGAGCAATATTTTGAAAATATATTTTCAATAGGGTATTAAATTTATTTCAAAATAATTATCTAATATAATGTGGTTAATCTTATATTACATGTACTCCAACGAATAATTGTAAAATTATATCTACAAATTACTAGTTTTAAATTATATATCACAGGTTTATAGATTCTATATAGTGGTTAGTAAAATTTATATGCTAATATTTTATTTTGTGTTTTATTTTGATATTAAATTTGTGTTTTATTGACATAGTTATATGCTAATTATTATTATTTTTCTATAAGACATTTTATCTTTCATATCCCTATTCACTTGACATACTTAGACTTGTTTTGTAACTATTTTATATCTAGTTATACTATCGTAAGAAAATATAAAATATGTGAGATCCAACGCAAAACTCTCTCAATATACCGAGCTCGAAGTTAAAGCACTGAACAATAACCAGTTATGGCGCTTGATCCTCAGCTTCTAATAGTATATTATAATAATTAGATATAATTAAGTTCACGTCTTTACCAAAAAAATATTTAGTAGTTTATATTTTTCTAGGTCAGCGAACATTAGTCTTCGTCTTTTGTGATGACTACACCCTTTTTTACTAATCCGTAAATTTTCGAGTTAGAGAATGTATATTATATAGTTGGTATGAGGGAGTAAATCATTATATTGGAAGGACTATAGGGTTATGAGACAAATCCAAGGTTAATATTATTATTGGGTCAGAGAAGTTAAAATATTCATTTTATTTCTCGCCTCTTTTTTAAATTAATTATAATTATACTACATTTTTTACCTACTTCTAAACTATTTAAGTATTAATATTTCCATCTTTTACTGATATTACAACCATTCCCTTATTTCCTTTAAATTTATTTACCCAATATTAATTTATCCCTTTTAGATACTTATCTCTCTCTAAGGATAATTAGGATCATCACTATCCTTTCCTAATTTATCAATCAATTATACTTCTTACTCAATTATAAATTAATTGTCTAAATTCTCTTTACCCTCCTTCCTATTGGTCACCTAACAACAATTTATTGTTTCTCCCAATAACTTACATTATCATTTATTTAATATCTTTCCTTTCTAATTACCAATAATAGTGTATTTATATCACGATCCCCTCTTCCTTCTTTCTCATCGCAACGCTTTACGCAACACCTTCCCCAAAATACAAATTCTTGCTTCTCTTTGTGTTCTTCAAGTCTCTTCCCTGGTGCCTAATTAATTAGAGTCTAGAAGGGTAAGGTCTACTACCGGGGTAAGATTTCATTTGTTTTAATTTTTGGATTGGTGGATTCTAATTGATGGCCATTGTGAATCTAGACCCTAAACTCGTCGACGGACGCTATCTGTGATTCTGCTAAGTTTGTTTTCCGGAGTCGTGTGAATAATCGGGTAAATTCTATGCTCATGGTTGTTGTTTTGCATGGATTTTGATCCTTAAAAGATATTTTGGAAACCCTAATTTGGGATTTGAGAATTAGGATAATGTCCTGCGAGTTGTGAATTGATTGTTATATTTTACAACTGGAGATGGATTTTGTTTAGGGAGGCTTTCACTGAAATTTGATTACTTGTTGGGCTCTTGGTGCTCCTTGATATTACCTTGATTGATTTTGGAGTTCCTGGTGCTCCTTGACTACACCTTGTCGGAACATCGTACCTTGATTATTTTTATTATTGGTACTTTGTACCCTAACTACATATTTTCTTTACGCTGTAAACAATGAACTATAGTTAAGCTCTATGATCTACTCTTTTAGGTTGAAAGTTACCTTCTAGGGGTGTGCACACTTAAGGACTTAGGGTGAGGGGTGTTATTATTCTGTCCAGTTGTGGCTGTTTGGTTATATCTTATGGTTGATTCCTGTTGAAAGCTCCCCTGAAAATTTTAGTTCTAATTATGGTTTGTTGGTGAATAAAGTGTTTTTTCAGGAACGTTATTCGTGCTCACTGTTTGATTATTAAAATGGTTTCAAAATGTATTTTATATAATGAAGTAGATTTACTCAGTTTCATTGATTGGCGCGATCCCTTGGTTGTATATTGTGTTCTCATCACAAGTATGAATTATTGAAGTTGGGGCTGGGAAATGCGCTATCACATAGATGTAAGAGTTGGAATTATTTCTGAGACATTATGTTTGAGTTGCAATGGGTTGAGATACTAAACTTTGAACTGTTGAATAATGCCTGAGCACTCGACGGGTATTGTGTGTGGTGGTAACGCCCTGGTTAATTTGATTTTTCCGTTGCAGTTTCTAATGTTAACATTGTCTAAATGGCTTCTATTTTATTCATCTTTGGATGCAAACGAGATTATAATATTGTTATGCATTTTCCAACTCTATTTACCATTGAATTTTTACAGATTGGGACCCGTCCGAAACGTCCGTCCGAACATCCATGTTCGAACAGGCCCCGAAAGCGTTTTATTTATCGTAGTTAAAAACGTGTCCGAACTTACTTGTGAGGACAGCATGCGAGGATGGGTCTGAACTGTAAGTCTCGCCATTGGTCTGAATTTACATGTTCGGACCAATGTTCGGACCACGTACTTGGATTTTATCAGAACTTGTGTCCGTACTTACATGTTCGGACACATGTTCGGACGACTATATGTTTAACTCTCGGCTGTGTCTGAACATCAATGTCCGGACACAAGTTCTGACACTTTCACCTTCTGTTTGCAAACTCTCGACTTGTGTCCGAACATCAATGTTCGGACACAAGCTCGGATGCTTGGGGTTCTCAACATTATTCTTCTCGGCTTGTGTCCGAACATCAACGTCTGGACACAAGTTCGGACAAAGCTTCTTTTTCAGTTTTAGACTCGTTTGGAGTCTGTTTTCAATTCCGTTTGCGGCATTAGATCTGTATCGACTTGTTCTTTCATTTGAGGCAAAATCCAGGGTATTACATTTACAGACAACTCTAAATTTGTTTCTCAATGTCAAATCAAAGTTTTTTTAACTTGACACCTATTTGAATTTGAGAAAAAACACTAAATGAGATTCCCTTCAATCTCAAATTGATGAAGTGTAACTTGTCATATTTTCCTTTTTTTTACTTACTTTTAGTTGATTGACCAACTAGCAAGAGAAATGTTATCGCCTCTGATTCTAAAATGTCCAAGCTTACAAAGTCATCCCATATCAAGATGTATAATAGAGGGCTTGGTTTTAAAGGTAAAGCTGGCAATCAAGGAGGCAGAAACAACCAAGGACGGGGAAGAAATAATACTTCTGGTTCTGGACGTGGTTATCAAGGAGGTCCAACCAATTCTACTCCGGTCAACCAAATACTAGAGTTACATGCCAAATTTGTTCTGAGAAAGGCCATGAAGCAAATGACTGCTACCACCATTTTAGTTACTGAAATACCCCAAACCTAATTATGCTAAGTAAACATCAAGTTATGATGTAATAAGGCTAAAAAATGCCTTAGAAACATGGGTAGATAATTTAAACCAAGGAAAACACAAGAAAACGCCATAAGGGCAATTTAAGCAAAAAAATGTGCTCTAAGCTTGGAATAACTTTGATTAGCACCCAAATATCATTCTAAGACCTTATTAACATGCTAATGGACATGTTAAATCAATTATTAAAGAAAACCAAGCTCAAAACAAGCTTAAACACAAATTATGCTTTAAGGACTCTTAAAGCACATTTTTGAAAAATTGTCTTATAAATGGGTTTTGAGTGGCTAAATGCTCATGATTACATCTTAATCAACATGTGTACTAATTAGTATCACATTAGGAAGCCTAAATCAATGGGAAACCAAAATTTCACAAATTTGTGCACTAATTATGAATAGTACTCAAATAGTGCCCAAAATAAGTCAAATGACTTTTTAAGTGGTCAATGGTCAAATAACATAATATCTAAGTAAATGAGAGGGGGACGGTTTTTGATAGGGTGAGTCATCACCAAGGCCAGCACATTAGGAAAGAAAGGGGAAAGAAGAAAACAATGACTATTCACATTTTTAAAAGCAAATATCTTCTAATACCTCTTCTCTCTCCTCTCTTCTTGATTTCTTCCATTCCCTACCGTATTCTCCTTCTTCCTTCTGCTCCAAAACCGTGAGTTTCTGCCTCCATTCATACTCCACCTTGTCTTGCTCACCAAATGCTCATTTTTGCTCCAAATCAAAAAGTAAGCATAGATTTCTCTTAGTTAGATCAAGGCCTTTCTTTCCATCTTTTAAAAACTGGAAAAGCTCCATTTCGGTGCCAAGAGAAAACTCCATTTATGGAGGAAAATCAAGTTTGAAGAGCTCTTTTGGTTCTCCATTCATCCAAGGTAATGAAAGGGAAAGAAAAATCAACTTTCCTTCATTTTTCATTATGTCCGAAAATTTATTTCTCATGGGGGTTTGTTTACTCCTGAACTAGCTTGTTTTGATCACCAAGGACTAGTGGAGGTCCTCTTTGATTCATACCCAAGTCTATCTTAAGACTTCAAAGGTAATCATCCACTTTTAAGCTTTAAAGCACACATTTTAACCTAAGAATGAGTTCTATGAGTTTAGGCATATTGCTTAGTGCTCATTAGGTTATTTGAATGTGAATTAGAACATTGGCAAGGGAATTAAAGTTCATTGCCGAAAGTCAAGCAAGAAAATCCAAGGAGAAAAGTGTGAAAAGCTTGGAAAAACAAGGTAAATGTTTCACCTAATGGTGGTTTAAGGTTTTAAGGGATGAGGTTTAGATAAGTACTAATGTAGCTTAAAGCTTACATTATGTAATGGGTTATATAACCTAGGAAAAAGAATTTAAACAAGCTTATGAACTTGTGACTAAGGAGCCAATGGAAATGAGTTAGTAAGATAAGTATAAGGTGAATTATGAGAACACTTATATTGCTATGGGAGCATTGTTGAGTGTATTTGGAGGTTGAAAGCTTTTATATGTGGGAAATGCAGTGTTTAAGTTTAAGTCATTTAAGGGCCTAAGAGCCATGTCATTTAAGAGCCTTAGTGCTATGCAATTTGAGATTATTGCACTATATTGGGTTTGTTATGAATGAGTTGATTTGGGTGAGAAATATGATAGGAAAGATTTGATGTGTGTAAGATGATTGAATGAGGAAAACTATGCATATGGGCATGATAATATACTAAAGGAGCTATGGTGAAATTTGAGTAGAAAACAAAGTGTTTAAGTGGTCGTTGTGAATTAATATGACCTAGGATTTACTAGGAGTCATTAAAGGAAATTTGAGCGAAAATGAGTTAACAAAGGTGTTCTTGAGGATTAGAATGACCTAGAGTTGTTTAGGAGGAATTAGAGGTTAGTTGGGTGTATTAAACACACCAAAATCATAGTATGAGGAATGTTAAGACTTGTGCAAAAATCTGGAGGAAATGATGTATAATGTTTAAGATGATTTAGGTATGAACTAGAGAATATAACAATGAGAATTTTTGGGTAGCTTGTGTAAGTGGTGAAGATGCTAGTAGTGGATTAATAAGATTATAGTTTGGATGGTAATGAGTGGACTTGGGTGATGGAGGTGAAAAACTATAAGAGAATGTAGTAAGTTGTCAAGGGGATGACTAGGAATGTATAAGAGTGTATGATCATGAGAATGGTGAGTAAATTGAGTAAAGGAGATGGATATGTCTAAGGAGGGTGTAGCATGGTCAAGGTAAATGAAGAACAATGTTAAGGTGTTAAGAGGATGGAAAGAAATGTATAGGTATGTTCAAGTTTAGGAGTGATGAGTAACAAATGGAAAGGAGAGAAAATTGTGCATGGAGATGCAAGATAACCTTGGGAAGTTTGAGTAAAGGAAATGTGGGATGCATAATGATGCTTTAGGAGTAGTTAAGATGGTTGTGAAGAAACATTTTGGTTAGTTGAGGTCTTAGGCAAAATTACAAGTTGGAAGTGTAAGGAATCAAGGGTTAAATGTTAAGAATTTAGTAAGAATTTGAGTGAATGTCTAAGGAGTTTATTGGATGATTTAAGAGGGGATTAAGGTGCCAAAATGATGTTAAAACATGTGGGGAAACATGTGGAATGATTAGGAAAATATTGGGGTGAATTTGGAGTGAAATTAGCACTTAAAAATAAGTTTCTGGTTTCGACCTACCTTAAGACCAACCTTGGCATGGTAGGTCGGGCCCAGAATACCATCTAGGAAGCTTTCTGACTTCGACCTACCTTAGGACCGACCTTGGCAAGGTCGGTCGGGCTAAAAGTTTGCGAACGGGAATGTTTCTGGTTCCGACCGACCTTGGGACCTACCCTACAAGGTCGGTCGGCCCTTATAAAAAAAATTAAAATTAAAATTTTGAGGATGCTAAGTGGTATTAGGGGTATGCTATTAAGAGGGCAATGATGATTAAAAAGACAAGGATATAAGGACTTAAGGGAGTAAGTTAAGTAAAGGATTTAAGTGTTTAAGGTTAAGTTTATAAGTACTTAAGTGGTATTAGGTGGGGAGCATTAATGGTTAAGTAGGTTACGTTGATTGGAAAAGTAATTAACAACCTAAAACTAAATGAATGTTTTAGGACTTGAGTATGTGGAATCCGGAGGAGAGTAAGCAACCGAACAACCGACGGTGTACGGTATGGTTTTCTTGTAGCCTGCTTGCTAACGAGGTGTCCCTCGGCTTGTGTGCTATTTGTTTATGTGTGCCGACTAAACAAGATAAATCATGCAACCGAAATATTGTGTTTGTTGTGTGATTATGATGCACTAACACAACTTACCTGAGAACTTACTAACAATGTTTAGTAAAGAACTGTGTGAGAATAAGGAACACTCCCAAATATTGTTTTATTAGTAACCGAAAGAGGTTAACTAACAAGCATTGACTTTGAGACTTCTACTAACTGGAACTTGGGGGGAGTGAGGAATCCGGGACTGACTCCGGTCATGCATGTTAAGGAAAGGGGGTCGGTATCTGAATTAGATCCGACTTCCGCTTGAGGACTTGTATTCGGACTTGTTGCCTAGGGTCGAATGTCGACTCAACTACCTTGGATTTCAGTCCAAGGTAGGAGGCAGATTAAGATGGTGCGGTAGGATCACCTAAATCCTAAATTTAAGATAAGTTGTTTATTCAACCAATGGAGTTAATAGCTCGTTGGCTAGGATTACTTTCAACCCGACAAAAATAAACATTGAGATAAGATACAACCATTTCTATTTAAAGAACGGTTTGTATACTGAGACTGAGATAAGGATTAAGATTGAGGTAAGATAAGAATGGACTGAGATTAATAGGAATTATAACTTGAGGAGTTAAAAGATTAACTCACTTACTAAGTGAACGCTTCTAAGTCGTTCATTGTGTGTGAACCATGTTTGTTCATATGTGGCTTGTTGTTTATTGCACATCTTACTTATATTGTGTATCTAATCAACTTCATGCTATCGACAATTAGTCGTTGTAGCCGTTAGCTTGGGGGCTATAAGAGGATCGTACCAGCAAAGGTGTTGTCCCCCTCGGGGGCTACTGTTTATATTTTGCAGGTGAATGTCAGAAGACGACCATCCTGAGAGTAGGATCAGGTAGAATTACTACGGGTTGTTACTTTTGTTACACGAGTTGTGCATGTACACACGTATGGTAATTTGTGTTAGTAAGTTGTATAGGATGTAAGGAGATTGTAAGATTATTATGTAATTGGTTAAGGCTTGTAAGTACTAATGTTCGGTATATTCGGGTCCATCAGACCGTAGCTAGATCTTGGAGTATTTAGTATGCCTAGTTAGTCACGTGTGTGACTGACGGCGGTAACACCAATTGTTGTAAGAATTCCGCTGTGTTGTTAATATAAATGGTTGGAGGTTTATGAGTTGAAATTGGATTTATGAGATGGGGTGTTACAGTTACTCTTATCAGTCTCAGCCTCCCACCTCTTTCTCAGCCAGCTGATACTGCTACCTCTCACCATTTTACAGGTGACTTCTCTCGTCTAAACTTGAGCTCCACATATTATTTAGGATCAGAGGATATAACTCTTGGTGATGAATCCTCTATTCTTATCTATCATCAGAGTAGTGGCTTAATCTCTATTTCTAACAAAAATTACAACTTGCATCACATCTTTTATAGCCCTCATCTCAAAAAGCATCTATTATTTGGTCATCGTTTTTGTGCTAAGAATAACACCAACTTTGAATTTCACCAACTGTAGCACTCACCAAGTTCTTCTCAGAGCCCTGGTTAAGAATGGAGGCTACACCTTTCCTATCACCAGTGATGCTAATCAGATTGTTGCCTCCACTTTTAGACTTCAACTTCATCACTCTCTCAAGGCTACTTCAAATATATGGCATTGGCGTTTAGCCCACCCTTCAATAAATGTTACAAATGGATTCAATTACTTATTGCTTATTGTGGATGACTATTCTTCATATGTTTGATTGCTTCCTTCGAGAACAAAATTTGAAGTGAAGTCAGTTTTCAAGTGAAGTTTCTACCCACTCAATATTTTTTCACTAATAACTTTCCCTCATTATATGGATTTGTTTTCTAAAATGCAAGTGTAGATTTGTTTGGTAGAAGTATTAGTTTCTCATTTCAGTAAAAATGTAAATTTTTAAGTAAAATGATAGATTTCTCAAAATGTATGTGTAGATTTTGTTTGACCATACATTTAAAATTTAGACAATATAGTTTTTAGAATGAAAGAATGGATGTTTAGTTAGTATAAATAAACACTTGTGATCTTATATTGACTTTAAAGAATTCATGTCAAAATATTTTCTAATTTCTTATTTTTAAGCAATTTGTTTAAAATGAGGATCTTTCTCTTTTTTCCTTTCTAAAATGCGAGTGTAGATTTGTTTGGTAGAAGAGTGGATTTTTATTAATTTTTAAATAAAAGTGTAGATATTTAAGTAAAATGATAGATTTTTAAAAATGTACGTGTATATTTGTTTGATAAAAATGAAGATTTTATATTTAGACAATAAAATTTTTAGAATGAAAGACAGAAAGAGTGGATTTTTAGTTAGTATAATTTATAAATAAACACTTGCGATCTTCTTATATTGATTTTAAAGAATTCATGTCAAAATATTTTCTAATCGCTTACTTTTAACCAATTTGTTTAAAATGTGGATCTTTTTTTTTTTTTCTAAAATGCAAGTGTAAATTTATTTGGTAGAAGTGTAGAAATGTGTGGTAGAAGTGTAGATTTTTATAAATTTCTCATTTAAATAAAAGTGTAGATATTTAAATAAATGATATATTTTTAAAAATGTACGTGTAGATTTGTTTGATAAAAATGAAGATTTTATATTTGGACAATAAAGTTTTTAGAATGAAAGAGTGGATTTTTAGTTAGTATGAATAAACACTTGTGATCTCCTCATTTTGATTTTAAAGAATTCATGTCAAAATATTTTCTAATTGCTTATTTTTAAGCAATTTGTTTAAAATGTGGATCTTTCTTTTTTTTTCTTTTCTAAAATGTAAGTGTAGATTTGTTTGGTAGAGGTGTAGATTTGTTTGGTAGAAGTGTAGATTTTTATTAATTTCTCATTTAAATAAAAGTGTACATATTTAAATAAAAGGGAAAATTACATGCCCCACCCATGACGTTTGGCGCAATTACACACTCCACCCACGTGGTTTCACAAATTACTTTCCCCACCCATGTGGTTTCCCTCTTTTTACATCCAGCAACTTTTCTAATTTTTGTTCAATTCAAAAGATGCTTAAACGTTGTCCAAAATTGATGAAACTTTACATGGATGATGTTAAAGTGTTATATTTTGGTTCAGTGAGAAATCTAAAGTTTTTAAGCTTAAATGTGACATGTGGGACCCAATGAACATGTCACATGTTTCATTGGGTCCCACGGGTCACATTTAAACTTAAAAAACTTCGGATTTGACATAAGATCAAAATATATCACTTTAGCATCATCCATGTAAAGTTTCATCAATTTCGGACAACATTTAAGCATATTTTGAATTGAACAAAAATTAGAAAAGTTACTGGATGTAAAAAGAGGGAAACCACATGGGTGGGGAAAGTAATTTGTGAAACCATGTGGGTGGAGTGTGTAATTGAGCCAAACGTCATGGGTGGGGCATGTAATTTTCCCTAAATAAAATGATAAATTTTTAAAAATGTACGCGTGGATTTGTTTGATAAAAATGTAGATTTTATATTTAGACAATACAACTTTTAGAATGAAAGAGTAGATTTTTAGTTAGTAATAAATAAACACTTGTGATCTTCTTATATTGATTTAAAAAAATTCATGTCAAAATATTTTCTTTAAGCAATTTGTTTAAAATGTGTATCTTTCTTTTTTTCTTTCTAAAATGCAAGTGTAGATTTGTTTGATAGAAGTGTAGGTTTGTGTGGTAAGGGTAGATTTTTATTAATTTCTTATTTAAATAAAAGTGTAGATATTTAAGTAAAATAATAGATTTTCAAAAATGTCATAAATTTGTTTGATAAAAATGTAGATTTTATATTTAGACAATATAGTTTTTAGAATGAAAGAGTGGATTTTTAGTTAGTATAAATAAGCACTTGTGATCTTCTTATATTGATTTTAAATAATTCATGTCAGAATAATTTCTCATTGCTTATTTTTAAGCAATTTGTCTAAATTATGGATCTTTCTTTTTTTTCTAAAATGCAAGTGTAGATTTGTTTGGTAGAAGTGTAGATTTGTTTCGTAGAAGTGTAGATTTTTATTAATTTCTCATTTAAATAAAAGTGTAGTTATTTAAGTAAAATTAGGTTTTTAAAAATGTACGTGTAGATTTGTTTGACAAAATGTAGATTGAATATTTAGACAATACAATTTTTAGAATGAAAGAGTGGATTTTAGTTAGTAATAAATAAACTCAATGCCACTTCACTTGTGATACTCTTATATTTATTTTAAAGAATTCATGTCAAAATATTTTATAATTGCTTATTTTAAGCAATTTGTTTAAAATATGGATCTTTTGTTTTTTTTTTCAAAAATACAATTGTAGATTTGTTTGGTAGTAGTGTAGATTTTTATTAATTTCTCATTTAAGAAAAAGTTTAGATAGTTAAACAAAATGATAGATGCTTAAAAATGTAGGTGTAGAATTGTTTGATAATAGCGTAGATTTTGTTTTAGACAAGACAATTTATAAAATGAAAAAGTGGATAGTGTTTTTGTTTGAAATCTTGTATTAAGTAATAACTAAATTCAACTCTTTTCTTATATTTATTTTTAAGGAGTTTTTCTAATTTGTTATGTTTAAATAAATTGTTTTCCTGAAAACTTGGATTTTTTTTCAAATCAGCATTCCATTTCAATTTCAGGAAAAACATTTTTTTATCTCAAATCATGGGATTGATTGTGGGGAATGCTTTTTTGTTCTTTATTTCTAATATTATAAATTCATTTTGACATCTATACCCCTATATTAAGTATTATAATTTAGACCATCTATTTATTTTTTTGGAATCCAATGACCAAGATTTACTTGCACAATGCTCACCAGTAGAATGGTTCAGTGGAAAGTAGACACTGATTCATAGTTGATAAAGGGATCACACTTATGGCCCAATCTTCTATGCTATTGAAATACTGGTCCTATCACCTATGCCTTTCAGAAAGCTTCATACTCAGTAATTGTACACCGTCAAAAGTTTTAGGCAAAAAAATTCTCTATAAGTTGTTATAGAAACAAGACCTTGATTATTCTTTCTTAAGGATTTTTAGTTGTGCCTGCTTTCCAAATTTGAGACCGTACAAAAAACGTAAACTATCATAGAGGTCAGCAGAGTGTCTTTTTCCAGGCTATTCCACTTCTCATCAAGGATACTTGTGTTTACACTTACCTACTCACAGACTTGACATCTTCATAGACGTGGTCTTTAATGAACTTCATTTTCCATGTGCCTACAAGAATACCACTACCCTAGCCACTAATACTTCTATGTTGTCTCCTAGTTCCACATACCTTATCCCTAATCTTACTCAATCAATTCAACCACATTCATCTTTTCCATCTTCTCCAACTTTCTCTTCTCCACCTTAGATCTTCTTCGACCTAGCCTCCACCACAATCCAACTCTCCTCGCTTTCCTCTTTCCTCGCACAATTCACCAAGACCAAATACTCCACCCTCACGCTCTTCTACATCAACTTCCTCTGACTCACCCTTTACTAGCCACACACTAAGTCTTGCACCCATCCCTTCTCACCAACATGATCATCCTATGTTGACAAGATCCAAAACAAACTCCTTCAAACCTTTAATCAAATTAGACTGTACTATCAAGCATCAGTTTCATTGCACTACAATAATCCAAGATCATCCTACCCTAAAAGAGGCCATGCAACTCACAGAGTGGCAGGAAACAATGAAAAAGGAAATTCATGCTCTAGAACAAACACTGACTTGGGATCTTGTCCTTTATTTAGCAGGAATGAATATGTTGTGAACCAAATGAGTGTTTAGAACTAAGAGAAATAGCGATGGCTCTATAGCTAAGAGGAAAGCTAGGCTTGTTGCCCAGGGATTCTCTCAAGCTTATGAGCTTGACTACACTGAGACGTTTAGCCCAGTTATAAAACAAACTACAGTAAGGCTCATACTCTCTCTGATTGTTTCTTCTAACTGGCATGTTCACCAATTAGATTTGAAAAATTCTTTCCTCCATGGGGACTTGGAGGAAATAGTTTGCACCAAACAACTACCAGGTTTCACAAACTCTCTAAAACCCAATCATGTTTACTTACTCAAACGTTCTCTCTATGGTCTAAAACAATCACCAAATGCATGGTATGCCAAACTAAGTTCCTATCTTATTGATATAGGTTTTAAACCTTCACGATCTGATAATTCCTTGTTCATATTCAATCACTGCAAATATATAGTTTACATTCTTGTCTATGTAGACGAAATTATCCTTACATGTTCCTCTCACATTCTCCTACAAAAATTCACCAGTGTCATTGCACAATAATTCTCTATTACTAATATTGGCAATCTTATATATTATCTAGGTGTTTCAACTCATAGAAACTCTGCACAACTGCTACTCACCCAAACTCAAGATATTGCAGATCCACTTCACCGTGCCCAATATGTTTTACTCTAAGCCCGTACCCATACCTATCTCTCATAACTAGACCATTGATAGTAATGAATAACCAGAACATGAAAATCCAACTTATTACAAGAGCATAGTTGGTGGTTTACGATATGTATCATTTACTTGACTAGACATATGTTATGCAGTAAACAGGGTTTGTAGGTATATGCACTTATCTTGCCAAGCTCACTGACAAGCAGTGAAGCAAATTCTTCACCAAGTTCACAACAACTAATGTCGTGGAAATTCTACATACACCACAGAACATCAAGTTCTTGATTGCTGCCACACAACTTCAAAGGAGTTTAAAGATTTGAGGACTTGAGCTTGACGCCTCCACTTTTCAGAGAGTGTAGGGATAATAATTAAATTCGTTGGTGATGGCTTATTTGTAATGTTTTTACTGGTGGACAAGTAAGGCGACGATGCTTGTCCTATAAAGTTTTTGTCTTTCAATACTAATAGTTTAGTAAGTGAAAATAGGGAGGAAGGGTTTTTAAATTTCTAGTGCATTAGGTTTTTCTATTTTCTCCCATATCAGAGTGGCTATTGGGTCTCATAGCTTCAAGCCAGTTTTTAAGGCCACCTGCCCAATAATATTAGCAGTTCTTCCTATTGCTCTTTAATGAGGAGCAGGGTAAAAACTTACTACTATACTAGAGGTTGTAGTTGTGCCTAGCTACCAGTTGGCCCTGGTCGAAGCAATAAGTTGTGAATGGCTTATTTGTTCCTTCATGGATACACTATTAGAGCATCCACAACAACAACCTTCTGGATTCTTACAGGTGTTTGTTCATGGATTGGGATGGATCTCTGCTTGACCGTCGAGTAGGGATGTCAATCTTGACTCGAACCTGAAATCGACCCGAAACCGACCCATAAAAAGCCGGGTTCGAGCTGAGATTTTTGACCGGAAAATATTTTCGGGTCAGATTTGGGTTGGGTCATTGCAACCCGCTTCGAGTTCGGGTTGAACTCGCCAACCCGTAACCTAAAATATTTTTAATTAAAAATAGAAAATATGTTATATTTAATGACTTAAATTTGTATTAAATGATTAATTTATGACTAAAATAAACATTTAATCAATGGTTTATGATTAAATATAGTACATAATAATTAATTAATATTAAATCATTATAATTATTTATTTAAAAATCCAAAATTTTAAAAATAAAATAAAATTTTGAAAATATGGGTCAGGTTCGGGTTAACCCAAACCTAAAGAAATATAATCTGCTCCGAGTTTGGGTCAGGTTGACCAAAACTATTTTCGGGCCGGGCTCGAGTTAGGCTCAACCCGACCCAAAACCCAATTTTGACACCCCTACCATCGAGTAAGTAGTTTCTTCTTCTGGTGTCGCATCTTCTTGCCGGGAGCTCTAAAAAATAGCCACATGTTGTCTGTTCCTCAAATGAGGTTGAATACAAAGCATTAGAAAATGGAAGAGCATAAATTTTGGGGATTCAGCAAATAATTGCATAGTTAGGATTGCGACTTTCCCAACCTCCGACAATAAACTATGACAGTTTGGGCATGACTTAGCTTGCTTCCAATCTTGGTGCACCATAGCCGCGTCAAGCACGTTGACCTCGATTACCACTTCGGGCGTGAGAGGGTAAAGAATTGGTCTTTGCAGATCTGTCATGTTTCTTCGCTGGCTCAACTTGCAGACATTTTAACGAAACTCTTACAAAGCTCTCAATTTCAAAGTCATTCCTCCCTTCGTCTGGTTTGACTGGGGGGATAGTAAGGGTACCATTAGTAAGCCCAATACTCAATGCGCAGATAGTATAGTTTAGCTCAAATGTAATGTAATCCAAGAACCATAATAAGCTGGGAAATATCAGGTGATAAGTGTGAAGCATATAGGCTTTTTAGGGTCTAATTACCTTATAATCTGTAACAGTTCAGGCAATGTTTCCCACTTATTATGTAGTTTTCCTAAGATTGATGTTTTGATATGAACTGACGCATTTTATGTGTTAAATATAGGAAAAACCCATGGAAATGAAGATTTTACATCATAAGGATTACAACGCAACAAACAGGGAACAAATCAGGAAAAAACTTGGCCACATCCGGCCAAACTTACCCGGATGCAAATCCGGACAGCCATTAAAGAATACGTCCGGATCCGGACGCAAAGCCGGACGTGACCCGAGATCCAGATCCAAAACCTCTGTGTCATGTCCGGATCCGGACGCAAACCCGGACGTGACCCGAGATCCAGATCCAAAACCTCTGTGCCATGTCCGGATCCGGACACAGATCCGGACATCACACAGAAACGAAAAATAAAAATGTATCGCGCTGATAATTATGCTTTCGGCGCAATTATCAGCCGAAGCGTCAGTTTAGCCCATACTCCAAGTAAATTAAGTCGATGCCCATGCTCAATCACTCTTACCCAACTCACCACTAACCAATGTTTTTACTTCTGAAGCCTATTTAAACTCTCCTTCAGTTTCTATTTCATTCGTACCAGACGCTCTAGTCTAACTCATACACTCTCCCTCTCTACTTCCGCTTCCGTTCACGATAAATCTCATCTCCAGTCATAAAACTTCATCAATAACCTTCCTCCCTCAGTTACAGACACAACCCGCACTCACGCGCCTCATTTAGCCACGTCCGGATCTGCGTTCGGATCCGGACTGACCATCAACACCGCGTCCGGATCGACGTCTGACCCAAAACATCCGGACGTCTCGCAAACTTTTCCAGAATTTCCATTTTCCCTCCATTTCATCAAACTCACCTCATTGTCGCCAATTCCAACCTCCAAACTAGCATAGCGCAAGGACGAAGGGCAGAGCAAGCAAGAGGATCTTTGTAACAGATGATTTCTCCTAACTCTCTCTTATTTATGCTTTCAATTGCTATGTCTAGCTAAGAGGATTTACTCTGGGGGAAAAGATGTTGTAATTAGTTAAACTCTGCATTATTTTACTGCTTAATTGAGACTATTTGGATTGCTCAGGTTAATGCTTTTAAGTGCTTTTAATAAACGTCGTGAACTTATTATAAGCCTTCGAATCGTGTTATGATCAGATAAGGTGATTAGCATTGACGGTGCTATTAACCTGTTGCCTGTGGTAATTTCAATCGGATAGATTATATTAGCAGTTAGGTGCTTTAGTCCGGTCCAAACCAGACTAGTAATTCTGTGCGATAAAACCATCTAGGTATACCTGTTAACTCTAGATTAGAGCTACGCAACCTATCTAGATGAGCTATCTGGAATTAAGATTTAATACAGAATAGATATTTGAAAATTACAAGCCGATCCAAGTCTCCGTTAAAGTAGTAGGATATGTAGAACCTAGCTAGTAAAACAACTCCCTGAACCTAGACCCGTTCATACTTCCTACCTATCGCTTTAATTTATCTACTATTTATTTTCTTGTCTATTATTGATTCCAAAACCAAAACAACCCCTTATTCGTTACCCATCGCCTAAGGCTGGACTTATTTTCTTCAAGTCCCGCTGATTGATACCTGGTTGCTTCTTAATTGCTATACTACTGCGACTGGGATTTTTGCAACCCGACGGTCTGTTGATTTGTTATTTTCTAGGATTATTTCTTAGCTTTTAATATATCAATTTAACCGTTTGCAAAATGGCGCCGTTGCCGGGGACTTGACTTTGTCTAGTCCCTAGCCTTGGTTAATTCATTGTTTTGTTGTATTATTTTGCTTTCTATTTTTATTTGTTTCGTAATTCAATTTATAATTATGCTTTATTATTTTAATTTTGGTTTGTAATTCTGTTTATTTTGGTCTGCTATTTATATTTACTGTTTATAGTATTTCTGTGCTGTTTAATCTATTTATTTCTGTTATTGTCATTTAATATTTCAGTTATTTATTTTATTGTCATTTACATTTCCAGCTATTTATTTTACTGTCATTTAAATTCTGGCATTTAAATTCTAGTTATTTATTTATCATCATTTAAATTTCCTTGTCATTTAATTTTCAGTCATTTAAATTTCAGTAATTTTGTTTATGTTATTTAAATTCTGTTTCTTCATTTAATTGTTATTTGAATTCCCGTTATTTAAGTTCTGTCATTTAAATTACTATCCTTTAATTTTATTCGTCATTTAAATTCCTACAATTTAATTCTGTCCTTTTTAATTTTAATTTTACAGCTCTCATTTTCTTTTACTATTTTAATTTATTAACTTTCATTTTATTTATTTCAAAAAAAAAATGGTAAAGGATTTCATTGTCAATTATTTTTTGTTATTAGTTTATTTTGTTATTTTTAACTGATAATGGCAAGTGAGGAGCAATTTATATGGGAATCTAATTGTTCCCAAGATATATATTGCTCGTATTGTATGGGACCTCATGAGATCAATTATTGTCTTGAATTTCAAGAGCAATTGTGGTTAGAGGATCAACCAGACTACCTGCAGAATATCGGTGTTCCACAACACAATACAATCATAAACAATGTTGTCGAGCAACCTGAGGGAGAAGACCCATACATGAACAAACTGAAGTTCTTTGCTGATTTGGAAGACACAATTGCGGAGTTAAAAACACAGCTAGTTCTAATATTGTAAAAACCAAGGAGCAAAGCGGTTCATGGCGGAGTACACCCTACCGCTTACGGTTTTCTTTCCTCCTTCCCCTTGCTCTATCCAGAAGACGAGGATGCTAACATCCACGAATTTGAGAAGAAAGAACCACCACCACTTTGCCAGTATCAAAACCTTGTCAAGCCTCACCTATACGAGGAAGATGTTTACATCCTCCAATTTGATGAACAACAGCAATCAACACCTGGTCCTCTGCTTGAGACCTGTTACCGTCAATACCTCCTCAAGAACCAGGCCTTATGGAACATTTATTTTCCTATTCTATTTGTTGAGGTAACATTTTGTTTTGATCCAGGTGGTTCAATCCTGGTTCTGGCCACTTCGTATCCCCGTTGGCACCACTGTCAACTTTTATTTTCGATCTTGGATAGCGAAGTGAGAGTCTAGCCAGAGACTCTAACTCCGGGCAGCTTGGTGGGAGGGCAACCCACCGGTTTGTATTTCTTTTCGCTTTCTTGGTTTAGTTGTTTATTTTACTCTTTTGTTTTTATTTTGTGGTGTGTTAACAGATTTTGTGCATATTGCAAGAGCCTTGGCTCTTATTTTCTACTAATAGTTCTGCCTGTTTCCACTTGAGTTCTCCAGGTTTTTGCAGATTTAATCTTTCAGTTATCTCAATTTGATGCTAAACTGAACTCAAGTGTGGGGGAATATCGCGGCATTGTTCATCATGGATCAGGGAGTCCTCTAACACTCTTGCTATTTCATTTTTTACATTTCTTCTGTTTGTTTTATTTTTGTTTGATTTAGTAATAGTTCCTTTTTATTTTTAAACCAATGAGGTGTTTTAGAGTAGTGGTTTTTAATTTAATAAAATATATAAAAAAGGAGAAGAAGTTTCAAAGTGTCCGGCTAAACTTAGCCGGACGCAAATCCGGTCGCGAAAACCTAGCCACGTCCGGATCCGGACGGAAAACCGGACGTGATTAAAATCACGCCGCGCTTTCTTTCTTTTCTTCTTTCCTCTTTCTCCTTTCTTCTTTCTTCTTCCCCGACGCACTCAAACCAAAAACTCAAAATCACACCCTATTCTCCTCCATTTTCGCCACCACCACAACCACACCACCACCGCCCAGCAACAACCGACACCGGCGACCCCAGGAGCACCATCGCGCCGCAACAGTACCACCCAGTCGCCTGCATTTCTTCCTTTCTCCCAAATTTGCAACCGAAAACCCTAACTAAAACAGGTTTCTAAATTCTTACGATTTCGATTCGAATTTTCTGTCAAATTGTGGTCGATGAGGTAGCTTTAGGTAGTTTATAATGTTAATTTGTTGTTGAGATGCGCAATTGTGAACTTTCTGGTTGGATTTATGTGGTGTCGACGCTGCTCTATTCACGGCGAATTTTTTTTAGGGTTCTTACTTGCGTCCGGATCTACATCCGACCCAGGACACCCAGACGTAGATCCGGACATGTACAAATTTTACAATTTTTCTGAAATTGATTTCTAGGTTTATGTTCTACTGTTTAATGCTACTATTTGCTATGTATAGATGTTTTAATGCCTTGGTTCTCATAGAATAACTATGTGCAAGAATTTGTTCAAATAGAACTTGTTGCTCGATCGGTTTCAGGTATTTGTGTGTCTTTTGCTTTCTCCCTTACTACTTCATGTTGTTTTGGTTTCTTAATGCATTTGTTTATCGTATAGATGGCTAGAACTAGAGGAGGAGGTGTTACACGTAAGGGATCCTCTTCGAGAGACCCACGCCCCGACGATCAGTCAGAGCCAGCCTCTACCCCACTTTGCCCTAATGGTTTCATATCTGCTGCCGCCCGGGCCTGGTACGAGCAAGGTGGGGCGTTTGTCATCGAGAGGCGCATCACCGTAGAGGCGTCAGCTGCCACTGTAACGCCCCTACTTACAATAAATACAGCGGAATATAAAATCTCTACTGGCGTTTACAGACCATCGGGTTCCAAACACCCGGCACCAAACCTCACCAATTACAACTTATAAAATTACAAAAGCTACGGTCTGAACTCCGAGAAAACTTAACATTAACATAACAATAATAAAATACATTCACTCTCCATAAACCTAGTCCCATCCCAATCACTCATGCTCTTCGTGGCCACCTGTAAATCAATTTGTACCTGCAAGATGAAACCAAGCAACCCACCCCGAGAGGGGTGAGTCAGTTCCCTGGAATGGAACTGGTACAATTTTCCAAAACAATATTTAAAACATAACTCTTCAAAATAAACAGTAACTTGAAATCAAACCCTTGAAAGTAAAACAGGGAAAGGAGGCACTTCAAAACAATCAAACATAGAGAAGAAAGAACAAGTAAGGATAGAGACAAAGAACCAAGCCAACCACTTAAGAAGTCACACCATATAGTTAGTGAGCATCCATTATTGATGTTAGACCCAATTCCGGTTAAGAATAGAAAGACTCAGGTAGTCACAAAGGACTAGGAATGATATGAATACCCATAACCCGTGGTAGACAGTTTATGTCCCCACCATTTCAGAAAGCTGAGTCCCATAGACAAAATATACTCAAGAGTGGAATAAATTCAATTGGGAGAGATGGCCCCCACCGCCAAGTACGTCCTTTCAGGACAGAGGATATACAACCCCTCACTGTTTACCACGTCCACTAAGGACAGGGGATATACAGCCCCTCTCTGTTAACTACATCCACTAAGGACAGGGGATATACAGCCCCTCACTATCTACAAAGTCCCTTTTAGGACAGGGGATATACAACCCCTCACTGTCTATCACGTCCCTTTTTGGGACAGGGGATATACAGCCCTCACTGTTACCATTGAAGACGCGCGCACATCGAAACCTCAAGAACCAGCTCATGGATGAAACGATATCCAGAGTCAAAGAAGAATTTACCAAAATTGACCTTTTCCAAATTCCCACCAGATCACTAACTACCCAGAGCAATACCAAAACATCAGTCCTACAGAGTGCAGAAGCGTAAACCCTAAGCAGTCAATGTCTAATGGAACAACCAAATAGAAGGAACCAATACCCAAGTGAGTTTCACATCCAAGGCTCAGTTAGTCACAAAGCTGGGGTTAGTCACAACCATTTCCTTTTTAGAAATTCCTCTTTAAGTCAGTTAGCGTTTTCCAAACTCCACAAGTCAATCAGCAAAAATAGGAGTACGAGAAATCGTACCTGAATAACACTGTAGCAGTTCTAGTCAACTTGCGCAAACAATCAACAGTACTCTGAAGAATATTAAAGATAGTCTATCATCAATCACTTGTAGCCTACGTTAAGCTTAAATAAACTCCTCACTCTTATTTATAAGTCCCAATTGTCTTTAAGCCTTCATTTAATGTTATGTATAACCTTTGACTTGTCTTAGAATGTTGTATAACTCAAGGTTGTAAGACCAAGGAACGTAATTTATTAACACTTGTTAATTGTTCCACCCTCATCCACTTTGCCCATACTTAACCATAATTCTCAATATTAAAGACTTTAAACATAAGTGCATTATATGTTATTCAATCAATCTTAGAATTTCAATAACAATTCTTAAGCTCAATACTTTTACTCTTACTTTAGAATAAACATGTCTTATGACCTACAATAGGTTTATCTTAGAATAGATACATTAATTCACAATGTAATGATTATGTACTTTAAAATATTACCAAATAAACCATCATGGTTAAGTTTCCCCTTAACTTAATTAAGATCTACCTCTTGTATATTGCATTTAGTGTTGTAGATACATTTTATTATAACTTAGTTGAGCCACTAAACTCAATTATCATACTTAGGTCAGAATGATTCCTATTATAACCGTCTAATAATCTTGTCATAAGATGTTGAATTACCTTCATTGAAACAACTATTATAATTAACTTAGACTTGTCGAACTCTTAATTAGTATTCACAAGGTACATTATTTGCTTAATTATTACCTATAATAAGGTGTTTAAATATAACCTTTTATATATCCTTACTTACCCTTAATCTCCTAAATGTTTTATTTTTACACACATACACTCTATAGACTATGTATAATCCTTTTGTACTAACCTTCAATAAGCTTAAGCCTTAAATACGTTTTTAAATTGTTTTACAAAACCTAGGTTTCAAAGGAATACTTAATGAATTAATTTCCTTTATTGTATTTAGGACGGAACTACATCGACATAGAGTAGAATTATCAAAGAATTAAATTCTGGTTCGTAATGTGAAATTGTTAATTATTAATAAGATAATCTATTATGAAATTCTCATATTATATTCAAAATAACATATCATTATTTCCCATTACCGTAAAGTATATCAATATAATATCTTATGTAACTCAGTTTTATCTAATAAAGGTTCAAAGGTTTTAAGTATCAAATTCCTATTTATAAACCTTCTATAAACTCTAACTACTAAACACCTCACTTAATTGTAAGCTCACATCCTAAGTATTGGTAATAAATGTTATAAATGTATTTCATACGGCTTATCTAATGCCAAGAAACTTGAGGATTATATTAGATAATTTCTAAATCATAGATTAATATAGTTTTATATCATAATCCTTTTAATGATTCTATTTTAAAACATTAAGTTATATTTCAATACCATAAATGTTAAGAAATGATTAAATCTAGACTTACTAATCCACCTCACATTTAGATGTAAAAGTATTTTACTTATTTTATTATGGTTTAGATATTAAGAATATTTAGATGTAAACGTATTCATTTGTTTATCATTAATTATAGAATAAGATCTATTGTGCAACATTTATGTAATCTAATTACAATTTTCCTAAGTTTTAACTTATTAATTACTTAATCCCAATTTTAGTTTTACATTCTGATCATTGACAATAAACTATAGTGGATTTAATATGGTTTATATATAAACCTTAGAAATTCAAAGGTAACTCTTAAGCCTATCATAATATAATTTAATACCACCTAAATAATATTCTTTATTTATTATGTAGGGGGTTTAGTTTAACTTATTAAATTCCTTCGTATTATATTTCCTAAAGGTATTTAATTATTATGTTTACGTGTATATATTTATATATACTAGGATTTGTACAAAACATTTTATGTAGTTTATTGTATTAATTATTTATATGAACTTTACACACCTACATCCAAAATATGGTTAATAAAATAAAGTATTTTCCTAGTTTCAATTAATTATATTAACTACCATATTATAATAATATAAATGAGATTAATTAGCTCCTTGATTAACCTAAGTTACTATTTTATTTCTTTTAACATATGTGTAAATAAATAATATATAGATATATATTCCTTAGTTTTAATTAAGAATATTAACTCCCACATAATATAATAATAAAACGTAAAAATAATTATATTCCTTGATTTGGATATAAGTTTCCACTTAAATATGTATATATAATATAGGTAAAATAATTCACTTCTATTAAAAACTAATACCTAAACATTTATAAACTGATATAAAGTGTTATTTAGGGTCCATATTGTTTCCCAGCTTAAAAGTTTATTAACAAACCATACTTTAATTTTGGTTAATTAAAAACCATAATTATAAGTTATTCTTATGAAAAACTCAAACACAATTTTTAAAACCATGTACATGCCCAAAAATTCCCCCAATAATACAGATAACTATAACATTTTAGACATATTATAAAAATTTTATTTCATAAAAATATCTTTTAATTTAGCCCAAATAATTCTAGAAAACTTGTAACTTCCAAACATAACTTATGTTTAAAAACTCCAAAACTTTACTAATTTACATCAAAATAAACTAGATTATAAGGAATCTATGGTTAAAATTCAAGTCAAAATACCTTCGGGAAGGTATTTAAATTAATTCAACAAGTTAGAG
>CM041778.1:78913681-79133943 GCA_023374045.1 Limonium bicolor | reverse complement strand
TAATTACTTGATGTTTATTTCAAAGCCGCATTCAAAGAATTCAACACCTTATTAACCAGCTTTGTTGTAAATTTTATTGCACCGTTAATTTATCTGCGATCGATATATATATCTGTATCTCTTGATTGTTTTGTATTTGTATTTTTTTAACTGTTATAAAAATTTTATTTTATGATCCTATCCTTTCATTTTATGACCGGTACGAATTATACGTCCGTATATGATCATTTATCATATAATTATATTAACAAGCTTATAAATCAGGTGTAACGTACTTGATAGTTTAAAATAATATTTCATATCATTTAATAATCCTCGATAATCTTTCAAAATTATCTTCAAGGGTTTATTAGCCAACCATATGTTAAAACTTTATAAAATAAATATTTTTGTGACTTTTTCAAGTTTCAATTGTTTTTTATAATTACTATAGTATTTTAGACGAACATTAAGTATTTACTTCATAAAATTTACTTACTATATATTTACTAATTTCACATGGAGAGTTTTAGGAGTTTTATTAATTATAATGTAGCTCCAAAAAATCTGATTCTTTATCTTAAAAATTTTATTTTTCAAGGTAGGGACTCTATATATAAATTTTAAGTCAAATGAATTAGTCTAGTGAAAGTACACTCACTCTTGATGATTATTTTTCTTAGGGTTTTGTTCATGTAAGTATTACTCTGATCATTAAATCTTAGTACTCTCTTAGATAAGGGTGGCTTTTGGTATCACTCTTAGTGGACTTCTAAAATTTTATACATGTATAATGTTAAACTTCCAAGTAAACATGAGAATTTCCAATCTTTAAGTAACTCTCGATTTTTTTAAGATGCTCAATACTCAAGTATTAAGGATCAATGATATTTATTTTAGTATTACTCTTCTCTTCACTCAATCTTTAAGTAACTTTTTTATTGGTTTTTATATTCAACTAGGGGTAGATGTGTATCTTGGAGTACCCAAACTTAATCCCCTTCCTCCATATATAGGTATTTTTCACCAAAGATTTAACTCAATGAACCCTTACATTTATGAGTTTTAATACTGGATCTTAAGATACAAATTTTGATTTGTTCATTGTGGTTAGTAATGAAATATGCCTAGCTCAAGATTTCATGATGGTAACGTCTTACCACCAATCCTCCTCAAGTTCAACCACATCCATCACTTTTAGATGATTATTTCCGGTTAGATGACAAGGCTTGTCTAGCCCCAAGACTTCCAGAAGTGGGTGTGCACCCCACTACTTTCGGCCTAGGAGTTCGTCGTACCAAGCACTTCCCGTAAGGTGTAGGTTTAGGTATTTTCTTTCTAAAGTTAACATAGAGTTTTAGTATGGTTTACAAGTTCAAATGTTGATCCCTTCTAATACACTACTAGTTCATGTAAGCTTACTAATTTTCTAGACTTAAGATTTATCTTAACATTATCTTTAGGCAACCAATTTGTACAAGAAGTTCTTGAGATTTATTTTCAAACTTTAAAGGAATGAAGTAGTTTATCACATAATATCCATACTAACTTAGTTATTCTAAGCTCTACTTGTACACTGTTTTCAACCAAAAGTATTCTTAGCCATGTATTCACCATAAGTATGCTTTTGGAAATAGCTTAATATATGATTTATCCCAACCAAAATCTTAACATACTCAATAGATGATATTCCAACCTATTTCTATTGTAGTTAATGTTCGAACAGAACAACAGCACACCATTCTCTACAGACATTCATAAAAAGAAAGTGTATAAAGAAATCATTCACTAATCTAAGAAGGGTTAGAGTCGTGCCTTACTGGAATCCTCACTTCCCAATTCTACCCCAATTCCCCAGTTTTAAGTGCACCTATATTCTAAGTATTTCACACGGCTTGTTTTCTCTGGTTCAGATGAAGAACTCGACAATTTTCGGCCGTCCGATCGTAGTTAAAAGAAACGGACGGCCGAGATTAAAACGTTTAAGTTTAAGTTAGTTAAGTTTTTAATATTTCTAGAATAATACCCTAACTTGTTGGATTTATTTAATTTCCTTCCCGAATGTATTTTGACACGAAATTTTAACCATAGATTCCTTGTTAAATCTAGTTTATTTTGATATAAATTAATATGGGTTTTGAGTTTTTAAACGTAAGTTATAATTTTTGCAACTTTTGAGTATTATGGAATTTGGTTAAATTAAAAAGATTTTTTATGAATGTTAATTTTTGCCGAGGCGAAGTTAATTTAGGGGTATTTCAGCTTCGATTTCTTTCTGTGTGTTGCGAGTTATGATGAGTTCTTGTTATCAATATGTAGAGCTAAGTTTATTCTTTCGATTAAGCCCACACACATAGCCTAACTCGATCTGTACTGCAAGTTATAGATCCTCAAAGTCGGCCTCGGAACTGCTCGAAAAGTTCGAACCTTTCCAGAATTCCGAATTCGAATTCCTCCGTTATTGCAATTCCGGTGAGTTACTTCAATTCCTCCGATGTAGCTGATCGGTATTGTATTGTCGACCTAACTCATGTTCCAATTTAATCTGTTACGCGTTGAATTAAGAGAATTTAGCCAAATTGAATTCGAACTGGTTAGAATCCTATTCGAAGAGAACCCAGAATCGATTTTTCAGAATACTGCATTATAATTAGGGAAATCGGTGTCAATGGATTCGTTTTTCAATTTCAAGTTCAATGAAACAAGAATCACTCGATTCCGTTCTGTGGATTGAGAGAATTTGCGAATTTAGTACGCGGGTGTCGTTCGGGTATGCTGAAGAACTCGACAATTTTTGGCCATCCGATCGTAGTTAAAAGAAACGGATGGCCGAGATTAAAACGTTTAAGTTTAAGTTAGTTAAGTTTTTAATATTTCCAGAATAATACCCTAACTTGTTGGATTTATTTAATTGCCTTCCCGAATGTATTTGACACGAAATATAACCATAGATTCCTTGTTATAGACGTTAAAATTAACATTGATATAATTAGTTATATTTGATAAAATAATATGGGTTTTGAGTTTTTAAACGTAAGTTATAATTTTTGCAAGTTTTGAGTATTATGGAATTATTTGGTTAAAGTAAAAAGATATTTTTATGAAATAAAATTTTTATAATATGTCTAAAATGTTATATTTATTATATATTAAATTTGGGAATTTTTGGACAAGGGTAAATGGGTTTAAAAATTAGGTTTATGAAAATTTCATAAGAATAACTTATAATATATGGTTTTAGTGTACAAAAATTAAAGTATGGTTTGCTAATAAACTTTTTAGGTTGGGAAAAATAAGAAAACCTAAATTAACATTTTATACCAGTATGTTTATAATATTTTGGGTTACCTTTTAAGTGAAGTAAAAATTGTTTACATATATATATATACTTATATGAGAAATAAAATAGAAACTTATATTAAATCAAGGAATTAAACTAGTCTACATTTTTATTTATTATATAATGTGGAAGTTAATATACTTAATTAAAGCTGAGGAAATACCTTATTTTTAAACCATATATCAGATGTTAATATGTGTAAAGTTAATAGAGATAATTAAATACAATATAACTACATAATAATGTTTTAAGTAAATCCTAGTATAATATATATATATATATATATATTAGGCATCACTAAAAGAATAAATACCTTGTCCTATAGGCGATACCTAAGCAGATAAAATGCTTTGTAAATACTAGATGTATAAGGGTTATTCAAAGTAATTGAATTTAATAAAATTTCTTAAAGAATGTTTTGGGATAAATCCTAATATATGCGTATAATATATTAGAAATATTAAGAGATAATGTTAGCATTCCCTGTGGGAAAACTAATTAGAAGAATATATATATACTTGTGCTAAACTTTAGGCCTGTAATCAATGTTGTAATAATTAGCCAGCGATAACCTAAAAGTTTAATTGAACTAATCCCATGGCTAAGAGTAAGTAATTAAAATAAAATTAGACGTATCTTCTAGACAAGAACTTCATATAATGGTGTAGTTGGTTAATGAGTTAAACTAAACCTCTACATGATACTAATAAAAGAATATTATATGAGGTGGTATTAATTTATGGTTATGAAATTGAGTTTTGAGTTACCTTTGAATTTCTAAGATTTATATGAACAATATTAAAATACATTTATTACCAATATTCAGGATGTGAGTTTATAATTAAGTGATGTATTCAGTAGTTAGAACTTATGAAAGGTTTGTAAATAGGAATTAGATACTTAAAAACCTTAAAACCTTTAGTTAGATGAAACTAGGTTATATAAGAGATCATATTGATCTACTTTACAACATTGAAAATATTAATATATCATTTGAATATAAGGTATGGGGATTTGTTTTTCAGAATATATTATCTTATTACATAATTAACAATTTCACTTAAGAACCAGAGTTTAACTCTTAGATAAATTTTACCTTATGTTAATATGTAATGCTTATCCTAAACCATAATAAAGGGAATTAATTTATTAAGTTATTCCTTTGAAACCTTAGGGTTGTAAAACAATTTAAAACGTATTTAAGACTTAAGTTTATTTAAGTTTAGTATAAAAGGATTGTACATAGATTATGGGGGGAATGTGTGTAAAAATAAAACATTTTATAAATTAAATGTAAGTAAGGGTACATAAAAGGTTATACTAAACACCTTATTGTATAGGTAATAATAAAACATATAATATACCTTGTGAATACTAAATGTAAGATTAATTCGTTAAATCTAAGTTAACTATAGTATAGTTATTCAGGATGAGAAACAATTTAACATCTTATGTCCAGTTTATTAGATGGTTGTAATTAAAAGTCATTCTGAACTAAAGATGAGATAATTGAGTTTAGCAGTTCAATTAAGTTATAATACAACACATCCATAACATTACGATTCCAATATACTAGATGTAGATCTTAGTTAAGTTAAGAGGAAGACTTAATCACAATGGATTATCTAGTAGATATTGATGAAATACATAATCATTACATTGTGAAATAATAGTATAGTATTATGGGATGAATCCATCATAGGTCATAATACCATGTTTATTCTAAATTAAGAATAAAAGTATTGAGCTTAAGCTTATCATTGGAATTCTGAGATTGATTATATAATATAAAACACATTTATGATATAAAGGTCTCAAAAGTCTTGAATGTGAGGATTGTGGTTAGGTATGAATAAAGTGGATAGGAGTGGACAATTAGCAAATGTTAATAGAATACATTCCTTGATCTTACCACCTTGGGCTATACATCGTTCTCAGATAACTCAAAGATTATACATAACATTTAAGCGAGGGCTTACAAGATGATTGGGATTTAGAAATAAGAGAGAGGAATTTATTTAAGTTTATCGTAGGATATAAGTTAGTGATGATAGATTATCTTTAATGTTCCTCAGAGTGTTGTTGAGTGTTTGCACGAGTTTACTAGAACTGCTACAGCATTGACCAGGTACGATTTCTCGTACTCCGATACTTTTGTTGTTTGACTTATGGGATGTTTTTGACAAACGCTAACTGAGTTTAAGAGGAATTTCTAAAAGGAAATGGTTGTGTGACTAACTCAGCTTGTGTGACTAACTGAGCCTTGAATGTGAAACTCACTTGGGTATTGGTTCCTTCTATTTGGTTGTTCCATTAGACATTGACTGCTTAGGGTTTACGCTGCTGCACTCTGTAGGACTGAGTGTTTTGGTATTGCTCTGGGTAGTTAGTGATCTAGTGGGAATTTGGAAAAGGTCAATTTTGGTAAATTCTTTTTTGACTGGATATCGTTTCATCCATGAGCTGGTTCTTGAGGTTTCGACGTGCGCGCGTCTTCAATGGTAACGGTGAGGGGCTGTATATCCCCTGTCCCAAAAGGGACGTGATAGACAGAGAGGGGCTGTATATCCCTTGTCCTTAGTGGACGTAGTTAACAGAGGGGCTGTTATCCCCTGTCCTTAGTGGACGTAGTAAACAGTGAGGGGCTGTATATCCCCTGTCCTAAAAGGACGTACTTGGCGGTGGGGGCCTCTCCCAGTTGTTCCACTCTTGAGTATATTTTGTCTATGGGATTCAGCTTTCTGAAATGGTGGGGACATAAACTATCTACCACGGGTTATGGGTATTCATATCATTCCTAGTCCTTTGTGACTACCTGAGTCTTTCTATTCTTAACCAGAATTGGTTCTAACATCAATAATGGATGCTTACTAACTATATGGTGTGACTTCTTAAGTGGTTGACTTGGTTCTTTGTCTCTATCCTTATCTTGTTCTCTCTTCTCTATGATTGATTGTTTTGAAGTGCCTCCTTTCCCTGTTTTACTTTCAAGAGTTTGATTTCAAGTTACTGTTTATTTTGAAGAGTTATGTTTTATACTTTTGCTTTGGAGAATTGTACCAGTTCCATTCCAGGGAACTGACTCACCCCTCTCGGGGTGGGCTGCTTGGTTTCATTTTGCCGGTACAAATTGATTTACAGGTGGCCACGAAGAGCATGAGTGATTGGGATGGGATTAGGTTTATGGAGAGTGAATGCATTTTATTATTGTTATGTTTATGTTAAGTTTTCTCGAAGTTCAGACCGTAACTTAGTTAATTGTAATGGTTGTAATTGGTGAGGTTGGTACCGGGTGTTTGGAGCCCGATGGTCTGTAGCACCTTTAGTTTATTTTCCGCTGTTGTTTTATTATTATAGGGGTGTTACAACTACAGACCCTAAAAATACCTTCGACGTTTTTAGCATTCCTAAGGTGGTTTTTAGGGTGTTTGGGGGGTAGGGTAATCTTTTTGGCATTAGTTTTACAATTTATATCGTCGCTACAAACTCGACAGGATTTTTGGCATTAGTTTTACACTTTATATCATCGCTACAGACTCGACAGACTTTTAGGGTTTGTGGTTAGGGTCATTAGACCCTAAACCCTGCATTACAAACCCTAAAAATGTCTTCAACGTTTTTAGCATTCCTATGGTGGTTTTTAGGGTGTTTGGGGTTAGGGTAATCTTTTTGACATTAGTTCTACACTTTATATTGTCGTTACTTCGACAATTTTTTAAGGTTTGTGGTTTAGGGTTTAGGGTCACACTTTATATTGTCATTACTTTGGCAGGTTTTAGGGTTTGTGGTCTAGGGTTTAGGGTCGTTAGACCCTAAACCCTGCACTACAAACCCTAAAAATGCCTTAGACTTTTTTAACTTTCTTAGGGTGGTTTTTAGGGTGTTTAGGAGATAGGGTAATCTTTTTGGCATTAGTTCTACATTTTAAAAGTGAATATTTCGTTGAAGAAAAGTTAATCAAATGTTCAAGAAAAATGAATCTTATATTTAATCTTTCACTTTAAATAATGTGAATCATTTGTTTATCTAAAAGTGAATTTTAATTTTAAGAAAAGTAAATCTTAAAGAAGATTCATTTTGTTAATAAATAAGATTCACTACGTAATATATACTAATTCTAAAAACATAAAAATGTTCGTTTACTAAAACATATCCATGATGCATCTTGTTTTTAGCACGAAAAATGATGAACAATGGTATAAGTTTTTTTTTTTTACACTTTTATTTTGTAAGTTATAATATTTGGAAAAAAATGGTTTTTCTCTCCCCTACTAATAAAAACTACACTCACCCCCAAGCTCTCGCGATATACAATATATTTTCCTCTTTATTTTCTCTCTCTACTCTACACACGTTACTCTTCCCTTGATGTTTTTTCTCCAACCAGATAATTTCATGTGGACCATATCCACTTTCTTCCCTGGAGCAAGCGCTAGCGCCGCCTAACTGTAATACTGTATGGTTTTTGGATATAATGAAAAAAGGAAGCAAATCCGTCCCGAAGCACGCCAATTATTAAGGGAGAGCGCGTGGGTACACGGTAAAATTCTCAAACAACTTTTCCACCGTCTTTATTATAGCTGGCCATGGTTCCCATTTGGTTCCGGTTTTAGTTCCACCGGTACAGTTCCGAAATACGTGTATTTGGATTCGTAACCGATCAGTGGTGGTTCCAAGGTGGTGTATTTGGATTTGTACCCGATTAATGGCACTTCGGATTTGCTCAAAAATTGGTTCCAGCCGGTTCGAAAACCGATTCTGTTTCCGGTTCCAGTTCCAAATTTTGTTACAAATTTGAATTTTTTTGAACTTTTTCAAAATCTTTTAATTTTTTAAATTTTTCATAACGGGAGGTGGGAATTAACGAATGTTTTGACCGATTCCAGGGCGGTTCCACCGGTTCTGGTTCTTAGTATTCATCCTTACACCAAATGTACCGGTTCCAGTTACGGCTCCCATGCGGTTCTGGTTCCAACCGGTTCCCAAGCAGTTTTGGGGTCTGTTCGGTCTCGAATCTCCAAAGATGTATTCGGATTCACTTCGATTCTGGTTTCGAACCGGTTTTGGGTCCAACCAGTTCCAATTCGGTCCCACTGGTTCCACTTCTATTCGGTTACATTGACCACCTTTAAATCTTTATCTCATAAGTGAACAAAAATCAAGCTCTATATCCGAAGTTGGGTTGTGGAATGGTGAAGCTTGGATCTAACATCTGTTGTTGAGAAGGAATATGGTCTACTATGAACAGATTGAAGTCAACAACCTGATATTACTATTAAATGGGGCCCCGCCTTTGAATGAGCATACATTTGACTACCTTAACTGTACCTTACTTCTTTAGGTTTGTTCACGAGCAAAATTTTTTACACTGCCATCCTAAAGCTGAAAACTCCACCTACTCCAAGCTGGCACCAAGGATTCTGGAGGAAGCTGGCCCCCCAAGGGTTGAGCTGCTTGTCTGGTTCTATTTGGGGAGGAGATTAGCCACAAAAAATATCGGCTCTTTATTGCCATTCTGATTCCATTAGCTGAATTGTTGTGTCCACTCTACCGTAGAGCTCCTTAGACTATTGAACACTTATTCCTAAACGGCCACAACTCTCATAAACTTTGGCTTGACCGCTCATGGTGGGGAAATCCTTTGGAACTTTCCAACGAAGTGCATGTTGGAATGTAATAAGGGACTGTTGTATTGATCGTATATTTGTACATTACTATACTAATCTATTTATAGTAATAGCACTAGGGTAGCACCATTTATATTCAGATGGGCTTTATTACAACATAATTATGGGCCTTATTCTAGTGGACTAACATTCCCCCTTGGTCCAAGCGTCTGTGCAATGGGAGCTTGGAACGGACTTGAAGGAAGGTAGAAGGAGACAAGGCTTTTGTTAGAAGATCCACGAGCTGCTAGTCGGTAAGGACATGTGCAACCTCCAAAGCATTGATGAACTCTCTCCTACACGAAGTGGAAATCTACTTCCACATGTTCATCTGACTGTGAAAGATTTGATTTTAGTGAGGTATGTTGCGTTTATGTTATCACAAAGCACAATTAGGGGTTCTTGTAGTCGAAACCCTAATTCTCAAAGTAGGCGTAAAGCCCACATCAATTCAGCCATAGCAGTAGCTAGGGTTTTATATTCAGCCTCTATAGTTGACTTAGCCACCGTTGCTTGTTTTCATGAACTCTAGGAGATCATGTGAGATCCGAGAAATATACAGAAGCCGGAGGTTACGATCTGGGATGGAACGACCCAGTCGGCGTTCGAGAAAATGGTCAGAGCCTCAATCGGTGTAGCGAGATAGAATAACCAAGCTTCCTGGTGTTATTCAGGTATCTGAGTAATCTTTTCACTGCTTTCCAGTGGATCTGTCATGGTTTATGCATGAACTGACATACTTTATTCATGGAAAACTGAATGTCTGGCCATGTATTGGCTAAATATTGTAATGATCCCCCAGTCCTCCTGTACTGGGTGATATCTTCGAGCAAAGGAGAGTCGGTATCATCCATGGAAATTGTAGGAGTGATGAGAGTAAGACTATGCTTTGACTATAGCATATTTACCTTCTGTAAAAACTATGTGATATACTTCTCATGTGTGAGGAGAAGGCCTTTAGGAGATTTGTGAGCAGAAATGCCTAGAAAGTAGCTTAGATCGCCCAGATCCTTAACAGGAAACATGGTTTTCAGCTGAGTTTTTTAGTGTAGAAATAAGAGGAACCAATAACAATAATATCATCTACATAGATGAGGATGTAGATAATGTCATGGTTTTGTTCGAAGATGAAGAAAGAGCTATCTATATTAGAGGTAGAGAAACCAAGTTGAAGTAGGTGACTACTGAGAGTAGAATACCATGCCCTAGGAGACTATTTGAGGCCATATAAGGCCTTCTTTAGTTTACACATGTAGTGAGGAAACTTGGGGCTAACAAAGCTAGGTGGTTGTTTAAAAAAGACAACATCCTCTAGTTCTCCATTCAAAAAGGAATTCTAGATGTCCAGATGTTGTATAGGCCAATGAAATGAAGCAACCAGAGCTAGAACTATCCCTATAGTTGTGACCTTTACCACTGGGATGTAGGTATCAAAGTAATCCACTCCATGAGCTTGATTGAATCCATGTGCCACCAACTTGGCCTTTCTGCGCTCAATGAAGGTATCAGCTTTGAGCTTAGTCTTTAGGATCCATTTTACACCAAGTATATTGATTCCTGGTTTAGGAAGAACTAAATCCAAGTCTCTGTAGCCAATAAAGCTTCATACTCTAGTCTGATAGCTTGTTTCAATTCATCAAGTTTCTATGCCTCTCTGAAGGATGGTTCATTAGGAACAAACCAGGATTTGGATAAAGTGAAAGAATGACACCAAGGGATAGTTCAATCTGTTGTAACCAGATGTTTATGTACATTTGTCGTGGCCCTAGTTACCTTAAGGTGTGTGGGTATTGGGTTTAAAGGAGGTAAAAAGGTAGAAGGTGTGTATGTTAGGACTGGTTGAGAAAGGGTAGAAGGGGTTTCTGATAGGGCTTGTTGTGGAGAGGCAGAAAGAGTTTCTGAGAGGGCTTGTGGTGGAGTATTAGGAGTAGAAGCATCTGTTGTAGGGCTAGGTAGTGGAGATGAGAGTGTCGGAGAAACAGAGAGAGATGGTTTGGCTGAGGGATGGGTTGGAGGAATAACTAGAAATAGTATTTTGGAGTAGAAGTGTGTTGGGAGGATGTAGAGGGAGAGGAGGTGATGTGAGTTTTGTAAGGAAAATGGGTTTCATTGAAAAGAACATCATGGTTGACATAGGTTTTATGAGTGGTGAGATAGAAACATAGGTAGACACAGTGCTTGGAGAGTACCCCAAGAAAATGCAAGACTAGGATCTGAAGGCAAGCTTGTGAGAATTTTGTGGGCAAAGTTTAGGCAAACAAGAGCACCCAAATACCTTTAGTATAGTGTAACAAGTTGCTTATGAAATAAAATCTCATATGATGTTTTGAAGGACAAAAGTTTTGTGGGAGTTCTGTTTCTTAAGAAGGAACCAGTATGAACAACATAGATCCAAAACGTAAAAGGTAGGCCATAGTGAGATAAGAGAGTGAGAGCTTTATCTAAGATGTATTAGTTTCTGGTTTCAACAACCTTATTCTGTTGACGAGAATAGGGGCAACAAAACCTATGATCAATGTTTGAATGCTCTTAATAGAAACAAAAAATTATGTGTGAACCAGTTTCAGAAATGTTTCAAAAATGAGATAGACATCTGATTTTGCAGCCATAGGAAATAACCATATAAATTTGGAATGATCATCTACAATCAGTAGAAAATATCTAAAATCATCTAGAGAGATAACATAAGTTGGTCCCCATACATCCAGAAACAGTGAATCAAAGGTTTTACTAGAAACACAGTTCCTCAAGTAATGTGGGAAAGCATGATGCTTCCCTTGACAACAAGCATCACAAACAAAGTGAACTTAGTATTGTTTGTAGGTAAACTATAATCACTGGGGACTTTATTTGTGATATAGGAAGAGGGATGGCCCAATATCTGGTGCCATGTAACAGTAGAGATCTTAGTTCCTGGTAGCAGTCTGATGACATAGGCTTGAGGGGTAGTGGGGTGAGGTAGCACATATACACCATCCTTAACAGTTCCTTGAAGAAGAACCCTCTTGTTTGTAACATCCTTCAACAGAAAACCAGTGACATGAAATTCAAAACATACATCATTGTCAAAACAAAACTGTCTAACATATAGTAAATGTTTATGTAGAAAAAGGGAGTGATGCATCTGATTGAAAATAAAATCACCAGTAGGATCTTGAATAGAACTTGAGCCTTGGTGAGTAATAGACAAACCAGATCCATCCCAAAGAGTAATAGTGTCATGCCTTGTGAATTCTGAATTTCCAAGGTTCATTCTAGTCAGATGTCGAGTGAAGTGATGAGTGGCTGCAATATCAGGTAGCCACTAAGAGGAACTAGTGTGGTCAGTAGCATTCACAGAGAAGAAAGGGGATAGAGGTAACTGATAGGTCTGATTGAACGTATGATAACATACTGCAGCAGAGTGACCATTTTTTTTACAGATTTGGCAACTAGGACAGGTGTCCTAAGTGCCATTGAAGTAATATGAGCCTCTGCTCCCCCCTCTATTGCTAGAGGTCTAGGATCTGCCTCTTCGTTCTCTATTACCAGAAGTATTAGAATTATTCTGATAATATCCCTTGTCTCTCCCTTGGGTTTTCCTACTATTATTGCCTCCTGTGTAGTTAGCCTCAGCGGCATTAAGACAAACACCTTCGGTGACATATTTTGTTTTTTGATTGAGGATGTCTTCATATATGAGAAGAAAGTTATAGATTTGTTGGGGACTACAAGTGTCAGATCTGGTAATGATATTTGTCACGGTAGACTCATACTCTTTAGGAAAGCCCCTTAGAATGTAGGATTGGAATTCACGGTCTGTGACATTATGGCCAGTGATAGCTAGGGAGGAAGCAAGGATTTTAGCTCGGTTGTAATATGAAGTTATATCTTCATCATGTTTTTTTTGTGATACTGGCCATTTGGAGGTGTAATTGCCCGAGATGAGCAACAGTTTGGACTGAGAAAGAGGTATGTAACTCAGTCCATACCTAGGCTGAGGTTTGTAGATCTATAACATGACTAGCGATTTATTCAGCAGGAGACAAGAATAAGACTGAGAGAACTAGTTGATCATGACGTTTCCATCTAAGAAATGCAGAATTAACATTCTCATTGATCTCCTCAGGAGGGCAGGGAAAACTTCCATCCAGAAATAAACAAGTCATTCCATCTAAGAAAGGGTAAGATCATGCCCTTCCATAGCTGAAAATGACCTTTGTTTTTAAGTTTGACTAAGTTTGCTGCTAGTGATAGGATTGAATGTGTGTTTGTTGTTATTGTGATGCTTGCAGGTATCGATCCAACAATATTTCCTCCAGATCCGCCATTACGGGTGCCTGATCCAGCTGTATTTCCATCAGAAGGTGAAGGCGTTTCCATTGAAGAGGAATTTGAAGTTTGACCTGAGAGAACTTAGGAATGATATGAAGAACCCAGAGAGGGCTCTAATACCATGTTGGAATGTAATAAGGGACTGTTGTATTGAGCATGCATTTGTACATTACTATACTCATCTATTTATAATAATAGCACTAGGATAGCACGATTTATATTCAGATGGGCTTTATTACATATAATTGTGGGCCTTATTCTAGTGGGCTGACAGTGCAGACAAGTTTTTCCTCATGGTGTAAGCTCCTTTCTTCAGGCAGAGCAAAAGACATCTAGGCTTCAACTTTTATTTTCTCCATTTAGAAAATCTAGAACATCACAAATAAGATGGTTTTTGAAAGCAGAGAGCCTGACTGGACACAAGATATTCTTAGCACCAGGAGACTCATCACCGAATGGCATCATTGCAAGCTGCATCTACTATCCTCACTAGGGTCCTTTTTATTCGTTTCCAACTTGAAAGAGTTGTTAATTAGAAATTTAATCAACTAGTTAAACATTATTATTTTTTATTTTTATCGGATGTCCCCAAACTACCCAAGATTTTTGGACAATTGTTGCCAATGGGAATGATCCTTGGACCTAGAAATCCATTATCCATGCTAGAAACTGGTGGATCAACCAATGTGGATCCACCGAAGATGCCACTTCTATGCTCCTAGCTCACACTCCCAACCTCCGGGTTAGTATGCTCTATAAGGATGTTTCTCACCCATCTAGGTCCTTTATATGACATAACATTTGTTGGAAACCCTAGCCAACCCCAAAAGCAAAATTCATTCTATGGATCACTTTTAGAGATCGCTTAAAAACCTGTGATAGACTCCAATCCTGGGGCATATGTCTTGCTAACCGATGCTGGCTCTGTGAGAATGCTCAAGAGACTGGCCACCATCTATTTTTCCAATGCAGGTTCTCTAATTGGGTATGGTGGTCTATTTGTGATTGGTTGAAGATCCCCACCAACAGGACTAGCCTCGCAACTGTGTTCACTGGATATCCCGCTACTGTAAAAGGAACAGCCCGATTGACTTGGTGAAGCAAGCCGCCATAGTCAATGTTGTCTAGCACATTTGGATTGAACGATGCAAGAGAGCGATATCCAACCGAGCCAGAGACCCTGCACTTGTCGTCTCTGATATCAAAGCTGCCATTAAAGCGATCATCTGGACAAAGATGGGCCGATCCAGCAAAGACCTTCAATGACTGGACAAAGTTCTCTGCTCATAGCGTCTTTCTTTTTTCTTATCATCTCTTGTATCCCCCTTTGCTGGCTCTCTGCCACTTTTGTATATACTAGGGAAATTTTATATATACTCTCTGGGCTCTTTTTGTACTTTTTGATATCCGATATATAGCCCTCTATATATCACTTTTGTAAAAGACCCATATTCATTTATGTATATCATTACATTCTTAAAAAATCGTTGTTATTTTATTTTTATCTCGATCTGTTCAGAATTTTGCTTGGTCCTCTAATATTCCCGGCTTCCTACTCATAGCCAAGCTGACAAGATGTGATATAATAATAATAATAATAATAATAATGATAAAATAATAATAATAATAATAATAATAATATAATAATAATAAAAATCGTTGTTATTTTTGGGCTAAACGTTTGTCTCACTTGTCACTAAATCTCTAATTAATCAACTTACCCTAACGTAACACTAATATTCAACCCTTAGATAGATAGATTTAATTATATATCTCCATCCGAGCAATAGCTGTACTCACATTTAATCTCATCTTTACGATAGAGACAAGAGTATGGTGGGAGCTCAAAACAATGAGTCCGGACCCTAGTAGAAGGCTTCAAGATGAGTGGCTGTCCAATGGTGGAAGGAAAGATCCATCTTCACTCTCGATGACACCTCCATCTTCTGATAGGGATGACAGTGAATTGTCTGTGGCAGCAGATTTCTTGGACTTGCAGAATTGGTTCCGCATTTATTATTTGTCTGCATATAGCAGTGGCTTTGGTGGTGGAATCCTATCCTATTTGTGCATGGGTCGTACAAAAAAGGGGAAATGTACCCGGAAGTGTTAACTTTTCTGGGCCGTAATTTCTGAGTGCTGTCAAACAGTGGGATGTGTAAAAATATCTAGTACCTGCCTCCTGAATCTCCTAACCACTTTCTAAATCTGCTAACCTCTTCCTACCTTTACGGCACTAACATTGTAACATATCTCTATATATTGGAAGTAATACAATCAGTAATCCACACAGGGATTAATCCTATTATCTTACATGGTATCAGGCTTCCTCATACTTTCTCGATCCTCTCTCTCACCACAATTGTTCTCTACCTTTCTCTGTTTCGTCCTATCCCTCCTCAATCCATACGCCGCCCTTCCCTTTTTTGCTTACCCCTTCCCGATCATGGCGGATAATCCCAACAACCCACCTTCCCCTGACGTCTCTCCTCCCGCATCTGAGCGTACGCTCCTTGCCTCCCCACCACAATCTCCACCACGTCAATCCGCAAACACCCCTGCTACCACTCCCGCAGCCATAGCCGTATCCCAGGCGCTGCATGTAAACTCAATCGCCACCCACGTCAGGATTGAGCTCACTCAATCACCGCCAAACTACTCACTGTGGCGGCATTTATTCTTGGTAACTCTCGGGAAATTCAACCTCCTCCGCCACGTCGACGGTTCTCCCCCCACAAGCGATGACAGCTGGGCACTCCTCGATTTCACAGTACTATCGTGGATATATGCCACCATACATCCAGACATTTTCAGTCTCATCATGCGCCCCAACGCTACCGCCCTCGACGTTTGGCAATCTATCGAGAACCTCTTTCGTGATAACAAGAAAGCACGGGCGATTCAACTCGAAGCCGAGTTTCGCGGCTATCGACAGGGCGCCCTCTCCATTAATGAGTACTGTGCAAAGCTTAAAACACTCTCAGATGCTCTTGCCGACGTTGACAATCCTGTCACCGACGAGAACTTAGTTCTCCAGACTCTCAGCGGCTTAAATGAAAGCTATTCGAATCTCCGAAGCATCTTACAATTTCAGCGACCATTCCCATCCTTTCAGGCGGTGCGCAGTGCTCTAATTTTGGAGGAAATGTGTCGCGCAAATATCCATCCGCCTGCGACTGCCCTCACCAACTCCACCGCACCTGCCGCTGTCACTTCCGGTCCGCCGCCACCCGCCGAGCCTCCAACTGACGGCTCCGCCACCTCTACTCCTTCTCGTTCATCGTCTACCTCGCGCAATGGTCACCGGGGTCGGGGCAGGGGGCGCGGCCGGGGACGCGCATCTCTCCAAACTCAGCTGTGGAATCTTCTGAACGGCGCCGCGCAGTGGTCGTAACCCCGGTCACAGCAGGGAATCCTTGGCCCTCGACCGCCCACACCAGCTCCCGCCTTGCAAGCCGCGACCGTCGTGCCCACCTGGGATCAAAACGGGCTGGTTAATGCCCTGAACGCCTTCGCTGCCTCCCCTCGTCCATCCGACACCCAGTGGTACATGGACAGTAGAGCGTCTTCCCATATGAGCAACTCCCAAGGTACTCTCTCTTCTGTTTCTAATCTCGGCACTAATTCTCCTTCAAAGATAATTGTTGGTAATGGCCATTTGCTACCGATTAAAATGATCGGTCACACTACTCTTCCCTCTTCCTCGTTTACATTAAATAATATTCTTGTTACACCGCACCTAATTAAGAAGCTAATTTCCGTTCGACAATTTTGCCGTGATAATAACTGCACTATTGAATTTGATCGGTTCGGTTTTTCTATTAAGGACCCTATTCACAGGACCGTGATCCATCGCTCCAATAGTGATGGTGATCTCTATCCCTTTGTTCCCGCTCAGACGTGGAGTCCTTCCATCGCCCTTTCGGCAGACACTTCCACCACACCGTGGCACCAACGGCTTGCTCATCCAAGTCGTGCTTCTCTTCAGTTTTTAATTAATCAACGGATTATTTCCTCTGCTAATAATACCCCGTCACATTGTAATGCCTGTTCTTTGGGCAAACAAACACGGCTCCCGTTTACCCGTTCTACAACTGTTACTTCGTTCCCGTTTGATATCGTACATTGTGACTTATGGACCTCACCGGTCCCAAGTTTAAGCGGGTTTAAATATTTTTTGATTATTCTTGATGATTATTCTCACTACTTGTGGACTTTTCCGATCAAACACAAATCAGACACAATTTCAATACTCAAACAATTTCACGCGTTTGTTCGTACCCAGTTCGATCGCTATATCAAACAAATACAATGCGACCATGGCGGGGAATTCGATAATCAAACCCTACGCGCATACCTTGCTTCCACGACACGGTCCTACGTTTCTCCTGCCCTCACACCTCCCAACAGAATGGCAAAGCGGAACGAATGATACGCACCATCACCAATGGCATTCGTACCTTGCTCTTTCAAGCCCATCTCCCCTCCCAATTTTGGGCCGAAGCACTTGCCACAACTACGTATCTCCTCAACCTCACCCCCACATCAACCACCAACTACCAACCACCCCACACCATGCTGTATTGCCATACCCCATCTATGACCACCTTCGCACCTTCGGTTGTCTTTGCTACCCCCACACCGCCAACATCACCACCCAAAAACTAGCCCCACGAACCACTCCGTGCATCTTCCTTGGTTATGCCCCCAATCATAAGGGGTATCGTTGCCTCGACCTCCGAACCAACCGCGTACTCATCTCCCGCCACGTCACTTTCCACGAAACAATATTCCCGTATCCGACACATTCTAACCCATCACGACCGACACCAACACCCAATCCGCCAGACTCCACAAGTGATGAGCCTCCCCCCATTTTGGCCCAACACATTCTCTTGCCTCATCCTGCACGGCCCCACTCACACCGTTCTACTCCCCAGCCCAATCCTGTCTCCACTATCCCACGCGATCCACAACCAGTGCGTCACCATCCCTCACACCCCTCCCCTGTTCGGCCCAATCCTATCTCCCTATCCTCCCCGGCCCAACGACCCTCCCACTCTACCGTCCAACCATCACCACGACTTACTCCCGGCCCCACAGATGATTCAACGTCCTCACCTCCTACATCACCACCCACCCAACCAACGCCCAGTGCTACTTCCGAACAGGCCCATGCCATCAATGCCCCCACATCCACTGTTCCCGACCCCACACCCAGTCACCCCATGGTTACCCGCTCCAAATCCGGTATTTCCAAGCCACGAACTCCCTTCAATCTCCATGTCACCACCACCCCTCTTCCCAAGAATCACAAAACTGCCCTCCAAGATCCACAATGGTTTCAATCGATGAAGGATGAATTTGATGCCTTGATTAAAAATAGAATGTGGGACCTTGTCCCTCGGCCCCGTGATGCTAATGTTGTTTCTGGAAAATGGTTATTTCGTCATAAATTTGATGCAGATGGGAACCTCTCTCGCTACAAATCTCGCTGGGTCGCTCGCGGATTTTCACAAGAACACGGCCTGGATTTTGACGAGACATTCTCCCCAGTCATCAACCCAACCACCGTTCGTACTGTCCTCTCCTTGGCAGTTACCCGACGCTGGCCAATTCACCAACTCAACGTAAAAAATGCTTTTCTCCATGGCCATCTAGCTGAAGATGTCTATTGTCAGCAGCCTCCAGGCTTCATCGATCCGCGCTTTCGAGATCATGTTTGCAAACTCCGTAAAGCACTGTACGGCCTCAAACAAGCCCCGCGTGCTTGGTATCGCCGTTTTTCAGACTACATCACTCGAATTGGATTCACCAGTTGCCGGTCCGATCCCTCTCTGTTCGTCCTCCATCACGGCCTCACTCAAGCACACCTCCTCGTCTACGTCGATGACATCATCCTTACGGCCTCCACTCCCACGCTTCTCAAACAAATCATCCAGGCCCTAAGCACCGAATTCTCAATGACTGACCTTGGGCCCCTCCACCACTTCCTCGGTCTGTCTATCACCCGCTCGTCAACCGGCCTCCATCTCAACCAAACCACCTACGCCAAGGACATTCTCCATCGCTTTGGTATGACCAACTGTAACCCCAGTCGCACCCCAGTTGACACCAACCCCAAACTCGGACACGATATCGGCCCACCGGTGGCCGACCCCACCGCGTACCGATCCCTGGCTGGCGCACTCCAATATCTCACATTCACCCGCCCCGACATCAGCTATGCTGTTCAACAGTGTTGCCTCCACATGCATGACCCCCGCGAAGCCCACTACACTGCCCTGAAGCGCATCTTACGCTACATCAAAGGCACATGTCATCTCGGCCTCAACATCACTCCCGACACTTCCGATAAACTCACCATCTACTCCGATGCAGACTGGGCCGGCTGCCCCGACACACGTCGCTCCACCTCCGGATATTGCACATTCCTTGGTTCCAACCTTGTCTCCTGGTCCTCCAAACGACAACCAACCGTCTCTCGCTCCAGTGCTGAAGCTGAATACCGGGCTGTCGCCAATGCCATAGCCGATCGTGTTGGCTCCGCAGTTTGCTCAAAGAACTCAGGGCACCCACCTCTCAGGCTACCGTGGTCTTCTGCGATAATATCAGTGCCGTCTACATGTCTGCAAATCCAGTTCAACATCAGCGAACCAAACACATCGAACTTGACATCCACTTTGTCCGCGAGAAGGTCGCCTTGGGTCACGCTCGTGTGCTTCACGTTCCAACGACTAGCCAATTTGCAGATATAATGACAAAAGGATTACCGTACTCGATTTTTGTAGATTTTAGAACCAGTCTCGGCCTTCGACCTCCTCAGGCTTCGACTGCGGGGGGCTGTAAAAATATCTAGTACCTGCCTCCTGAATCTCCTAACCACTTCCTAAATCTGCTAACCTCTTCCTACCTTTACGACACTAACATTGTAACATATCTCTATATATTGGAAGTAATACAATCGGTAATCCACACAGGGATTAATCCTATTATCTTACAGGATGTACTGCCTTTTCTTCATTGGCATCTTCACCGATGGGTTCCGGGTAGGGTGTTCACGGTAAGGTTATATTGGTTAACGGGTAATACGGTTTTTAAATCGGTTAACCATTTAGAGTGGTACGGTAATTCAGGTTAACCAAAACCGGGTGTAGATTTTTTTGTTTATGTAAATAACCTTGTGTAATGATAAGAAACTAGATAAAAATGAGCAAATAAAAACAATAAAAAAACTAGAAAGCACCAAACATTTTATATCATGTGCAAGCATTAGTATATATACGTAACATATAACACAAAAGACTTAACACATAGCAAATAATTTTAAAATATCAAAAACTAAAATTGAAGACTATACGTATATATAGTAATATATATAACCGGTTAACCACGGTATAAAAATTACACACCGTTATCTAAACCGCATATGTCTAATTATAACAGTTCGGTTAACCGTACCGTTAAAGACGGTACGGTTAATCGGTTAGACGGTACGGTATAAACAGGTTTCGATACAGTACCGCGGTAACGGGGTTTTTTTTAGGCACCCCTAGTTCTGGGCCTTCTGGCTGGTGAGTGGAAAAATATCATTTTGTCCGCGTTGACCTGCTAGGTTATGGAAACATCTTTTAATCTAAGCTTGGACCATTGGATAGTTAATCCCCATTGTCTCATTATCAAACGACTTTATTTGATAAGTTAGTTTTTTCTTTCTGTATGTCATATAGATCAATTATCATATCAACTACTTTTTATCTTTATTTTTTCTAATTTCAGCTGACAACTGACACCAACTAGCTATATATTTCAGCCGACAAAAGAATAAAGCATAAAAAAAAGTGAATTGTTGGATGAGTATGGTGGAAAAAGTTTGACATATGGAATATCATGTTTATAAATGTTTAAGATTATTCATAATTTCCTTTTTAAATTAACTAATAACTTCCCACACAACGTGCTCCACTATTTGATTTTTGATGTTTGTTTTCTTCTTTCTCCTATTTAATAGGACTTTTGGTTAAATACAATTTTAAAAAATTAAAAATTTGCATGTCAATAGTTTATATAAGTGTTAATTAAAATAATGTGTTTATAAAAATATAGATTAGGTAAATTTCGATGTAAAAATGTACCCAAAAAATCAGTGTAAAAGATAATTTAAATATTAGATCTATATTTTTATTAACAAATAAAATAACAAAGCACTAATCAAAAATTTCTTTAAAAAAATCTTTAAGTTTTTCTCGTAGAATCGATATCTAATGACACGTTTTTAGCTTTTTTTATTACTTTGATTAAACTCGAATTTTGGAAATTATTACCCAATTTGCTCATCAATATTTTTAGTTACGATTTAAGGTAAGAAATTTAAAAACAATAATTTAAATTCAAACTGATATATTTTATTAACTAATTCAATGAATAAAAGATTTCATAATTCATAGATGACAATTGGATTAGTTTTATCAATGTTCCAATGAAATAAAATAAAATAAAATAAAATAAAATAATAATTTAGTATTCATAATTTATGCTGATTATTTTTTTATTATAAGCAAAATTAATATCAAATATTCAAACATGAGTTTCTATTTTAGCTAAAAAATAATTCTATCTAATTTCATGTTTTTTCTATATTTTGTACTCCATATCATTCTATCATTTGTTATATATCATGAATTTGCAAAATGAATTACGATTTTATTTGGATTTAAAAACAATGAAATATGAAGGGAATGTCATGAACACTTATTAATATATTTTACTTGCACTTAGTATGAGTACAAGTTCTTAGTCATAGTGTAAAAGTGTTTTTTTACATACCGGTTTGCGATAAATAGGCACACGCATTTGCATATTTTATGAGGTTCAACTCTGTTGCTAGATTTACAATTTGACTTAAAAGTGAGTTTAGGTCAAACGGGAAAATCCGAGATTGACTGTTTTACATTATATCACTCATTCAAAGGAAATGTTGTTGGTTTGCATCTTTGATTGATATTATAATACAAAAAAAATGTATGTCATCATATGAGATTTCGAGCGGTCTGGCTCATAAGTTCATCATATTTGATTATTTGGCTTATTTACGTTATGTAGAAATGACATAGAAGAAAAAAATTATGAAACATCTAGCTAAGTGATATTAGTGTAAGATATGAATTAATAAATTTTAATTTTCACTAAACAAAATTTATACTCAATAATCAAGTAGACGACGAGACTAAACGGAAGATTATATTAGAGTTGGCAATAGATGAAAATAATTAAATCAAAGTTATTATGAACTCTTTTAAGGGTCTACATACATATTAAGAATACGTCAATAATTCTTATCCCTCGGCTTCTTTACTTTTCTTAGTTTTAATATTTTGTATTTTTTTTACTAACTTTTATGCCTTCTTCTTTATACTACATTAAATATCAACCTTTATTTAAAGGTTTTAAATTAAAAAATTTAAAGTATATCTTCAAGCCTCAAGGTACATAGTTAAGGTTTCATGCTTAAACTCTAGGGTTCAGACCTTGATGGATTTAAATTTTAAGGATATAATTTGAAGGTTTAGGATTCAATGATTAAAGGTTGAAATATTAATCAATGAAAGTTCATTACAATTAGTGGTATATTATAAAACTTTTCGAAATCTAAATAGTATACTATGAAATAGTCTTTTAATTAAGGATAATGTGAAATTGTAACCACCATTGCTGAAGAAGGAGAAAAAAAATTGCGTCAACCTAAAAATCTCACATAGCCCTACACCAAAACAACGAATGACATTGAGTGTGAAACAAATCACTCATATTCAAAGTCTTCACTTTGAGCTAAGTCTAATACTAATAATAATTTGGCATGACAAAACAAAAATTAATTCATGAGGAAAGTCTTTCTAGTATAGCAAAAAATTATCTCTATTGAATTCAAAGACATAACTCTCATTATTTTTATTTCCACTCATTTTTCATCATCGACCTTATATAATCCTACAAACGTTATGGATATATACTTGGAGTTCAAGTTGGTAGAATTAAAATAACTTGATAAATCATTCTTCAAAATATTTTCTAATAATTAGATGCAAACACTTGACACTATCCTTACATTTTTTTTTGTTTTGAGATAGAACACTATTTTCCGCTAAATATGTTACATGCATGTAAATACTATACTTTCCTTATAAACAAATGTGCTATACCTTAATGTAAGCAATATATCCACTAGTTTCTCTTTTCCATTATCAGTCGTGGAATACCAGAGCTTATGGTTTTTTTGCGCGATATTTCAAGCCATAGTATAAAATTTTGAGTTCTTTATTATATAATAAACTTATAAATGTATCATTTACGTTTTTCTTACCCTTCATATCATTGTCTTGCATTAAGTTTTGTCGACTTCAACCAAAGCTCTAGCAAAGGATATTCTCGATTTGATAGTAGTAGATTGGTCAGTGTGAAGGGGAAGACCAATCTTAGAGCATATCTTCCTAAGGCGATTGAGATCTTTAAGGTTGAAAGATAAATCCGAGGACCATTTCTTGAGGACCGGGGGGGGAGGGGGGGAGGAGCTTAGAAGCCAAGAGCCTTTGTTCAGAACCATCTGGAGATCCTCCTCCTTATCGAATCAGAATAGAAACCAACCTTCCTCGTGGAGGAGGATTTTAGGAGGGGCAACAAAACTCCAGGCTCTTCTAACAAAATCTTTAACAATATTAAATCCAAATTTCTTTCCCTAAATATGACCAACTAAAGAGTTGCTCCAGTATTCGGTTTCGAAAGACATGTCTTCCTCCTCTATTGAGACATATGGGCATTCAGAATTTAGGTTCTCTGGTTTTTCTAACCACAGGGACATACCTGAACTAGATTCTGTTTAGCAAGTATCATATCAAGAAAATAGGGGTTATTCTTCGGGCCAATAGGGTTAGGAGACTTACTTGATGCCAGGGGCCTTGGAGTTCTCTTAGCCATCGCAATACAATCTTTAGCAGGAGTCGAGAGAGTTAGTGCCATCAAGATAGGGGAAATCTCCCTGGGGCTGCCTAAAATCGGGAAGTTATGGGCGATTAAGGTAGTCTTACATCACCATGTCAATAGAGGACCGGAGAGGTCCACCACAAGCTCCAAACTGGAAGCAGAAGAGGGGGTCTCTGCAGGTAGCATCTGGGCATTATCAGGAACAATAACCGGAACCCCAAAAGTTGTAGATTTATCAGACGCAGAAGAGGGAATCACTGGAACTTTTCTAGCAGTGGCTTCACTCAGCAAGGAGAAATTGGGCATAGCATCATCACCTCCCTCAGTCACGCAGCCGGAACCTCCTACTGATTTGGATCTCGCACCACCAACAGAATTTGACCCAGCAACAACATCAACCCCAGACAAGGGGGCAAGGGTCGAGAGTACTCCCGTAACTGGAGAAACAGTCTCCACGTCAGACCCACCGGTATCCACACAGACCGGGGGGATAACACTATGCTGCTAGGAGCATTTTCCTTCCGCCAAAAGAGGAGCTGAACCGAGGGGCGCAACAATACTGGAGCAGCACACAGCCGACATGGGTGCACCGACTGAAGAAGAGGGTGGGGTATCCACTGACCAGAACAGGGCAGCTGGTGAGGAGGGCACCAGGGAAGCCACCGGGGGGCACCCCAAGGGCTTTGACGGAACCAGGGGCCGCGGGGAGGAAGCCGTCGGCATCTGGCATGTGCTTGGTCGCCGACGAGGCATAACTAGTACTAGCAGGGAGGGAAAAGGAGTGGGAAGCACTCCCTTGGTGAGTGCCTGTTAAGTCAAGATCCTTTAGTTTTTATGATAGCAAACCTTGTATTATATGTTTAATATGTTTGTTAAGCTTTGAGATTCATATAGACAGGTAAAGGAGTGGCTTAGCACGTAAGATTGCAAGCGCACTCAATTCATGACATGTGCCCAACCAGTCGGGCACCTGTCCAGGAGAGCTCACGCCAGAACTTCTAGTACACACAAGAAGTCAAGCATCACACGACCATATCTCTTATGCTTCAGAAGTAAAACAAAGAAGATCGACATATCTATACAGACTCACAATCCACATAATCAACTAGCACACGACAAAAAGCATAACTCATTAATGAGCAAAAGAACAAGATAAGTCAAGGGCTATTAATCAGAATGATTACATAGCCATAATGAAGTCTAGAGAGAGCATTTATGTGCATTAATGAGCCAGACAAGATCAGACAAGTTGAGTACACAAGTGGTGCTCGATCAATCGAGAGAGTTGTCGCCGACGTGTTCAATCACATGGTGACACGTGTTCTGATGACTCCAGATCAAGTTGAAGACTCTCTACAAATCTAGTGCGGTTGTTATGTGAAAGGCAGGAGCTGTAGTCGACTCCTAGAGTCTAGGAGACTATAGGATGTTAGTTATATCTTAACTAACCGTATATATACTTGCATTTATTTCGTATGTAAGCAAGCTGGTATAAGTGAGAAAAATATAGAGATAATCAGAGCAAGTGTGAATCAGACTTAAGTGTGTGTGAGAGCTAGAGAGTTGGTGAGCTGATTAGGACTGGAGTCGAGTGACAATACCTTGTATTTGATAGACTGATTAGTCGGGGAGCGGTTAGGGAACCGTAGGCTGGCTATCAGGAGAGGGTAGAGGACTTTGGGATAAAGTCCTAAACTGTCCCGGAGTCCGTGTGTGGGGTGAGGGAGATTGAGTGATTTTTTATGTGTAAATTCTCAATCGAAATGAAGTTTCTAGTTTAAGTTTATCTCGTGTCATTCCTTAACTATCAAATAGTTTACTTAAGACAACGATACATCCACAATCGATCGGGGACGCATCAGGAGCGCTAGCCAGTTTCAAGTGGTATCAGAGCGGGTCTCTTCTAGAAAGCTAACTACTTTAAGAGACGATCAAAATGTCTCACGCAAGCCTACTAGCGTCAGAAGAAGGTTCTACACCAAATCGACCACCACTCTTTAATGGAGATAACTACTCTCACTGTAAGAATAAAATGTAGTTTCACATCAAGTCTGATGATCCAAGGATGTGGAGAGTTATTTCACATGGTGAATACACCCTCCGAGATGCTCAAGGACAAGACATATCGGTTGACAACATGCCGGATGATCAAATCAAGAAGTTGGTATTCAATGCTTGAGCCATAAGGTATCTACACTGTGCACTACTACCTGAACAATACTCCAAAATAGCCTCAGCTAAAACAGCTCAAGTGATTTGGAAAACTCTTGAAGTCACGTTTGAAGGGAATGATGAGATCAAAAAGACTCGCATTGAGTTGCTACTCACTCATTGGGAGTTATTCAAGAAGGAAGAAAAGGAGAGCATTTCTGAAATGCATACAAGGTACACCAAGCCTGAAATACCCCTAAATTAATGGATTTCTTTTATTAAACCATAAATAATACTATTAAATATTAAATTATTGTATGGAATTATGAATATTAAATTATTATATGGAATTATGAAAATTAAATTAGGGGATTTATCCTAGCCAAAGTTATGATAAAATCAAGTTTAGAGCCAAAATTTTGAAAAACATGTTGATGTGGCAAGGTTGCTGACTCATCCATCTCGCCTCGGGGAGCGTGCCACATCAGTTGTCCGAAATTTCCTGAAATCTCGCTAAGTATCCCAACTTCCATCAGCTTATTGCCCTAACTTGTGACACTGATATCTCTCTCGTCTTTGAGAATTTTTTAGTGCCATTTTCTCCATTCTCTTCTACTACAAATCCTCTTCCCAACCATTACTCATACACAACCTAACTCTTTCTACATCGATGGCAAACTCGATCTGAAATAGCCTCCCTGAAAACGACAACCCAGAACTCCAGGAAAACGTGATAATCTGGCAAATTCGTCTCGTCATAACTTCTTCATCTCTCAGTCAAATTTCATGTTCTTTAGCTTGTTTTGTAGATCTCTAATTACTCTACAACTCTTATGTTTACACCCAAGGCTAATTCCCAACCGTGTGCAAGAACAAAGCGTCTAAAGTTCCTGATTTGCCACGCACATAAAATCATAGAAAAACGCAAGGTATAAACTCGTAACTTTAGGTTTAGATTTCTTTCTGTGTATTGCAAATTAGAGTGAGTTCTTGCTATCAATTTGTAGAGCTATGTCTCCTCTTTCGATTGAGCCAAATAACACGGCCTAACTTGATCTGTAATGTAATTTATAGAGTTGCAAAGTCGGCTACCCAAACAGCCGAAAGTTCAATTTTTTTCCAGAAAACCGGAATTCGAATTCCCTCGTTGGAGCACTTCCGGTGAGTTTCCGATCTAATTATCCCGTTTTTGTCATTCGTAATTTCATTACCGGTCAAACCCACGTATCAATTTCATCTATTACGTGTTATATTAGGAGAATTTGTCAAATCAAGATTCGAACTAACTTAAAACCCTAACTTCGATACCCAGAATCGTATTCACTATATACTGCATGATAGCTCGTATAATTGATACCATTAGAATCTTTGTTGAATTTTGAGTCCAATGAAACAATAAACAACAGATTTGGTTCTGTAGATTGGGAGAAAACATCGATTTCCCACGCGACTGTCGGTTATGGTTTGCTGATGAACTCGAGTAACAGGGGCCGTCCGATCGAGGGTTATAGGAACGGACGACCAAGATTAAAACGTGGAAGGTTTTGGTAATATTAATTCCAGAATAATACCATAACTTGATGGATTTATTTAATGGTCTTTTTAATGTATTTTGACTTGAAATTTTAACCATAGATTCCTATAAAATCTAGTTTATTTTGATGTAAATTATGGGTTTTGAGTTTTTAAACGATGTTATAATTTTTGTAATTTTGAGTATTATGGAGTTATTTAGATAATTTAAAAAGATATTTTTATGAAATAAAATTTTTATAATATGTCTAAAATATCATAGTTACTATATATTAAATTTGGGAATTTTTAGACAAGATTAAATGGGTTTAAAAATTGTGTTTATGAATTTTTCATAAGTTATCTTATAATATATGGTTTTAAATGTAACAAGAATTAAAGTATAGATGATTAATAAACTTTATAGGTTGAGTATAATATAATGAGGCTAAACTAACATTTCATACAGAATGTTAAGTAATCTTTTTGAGTACAAACTTTTAAGTGAAGTAAATATATATATAAAATATAAGAAATAAACTAGTGACATATGTTAAATCAAGGAATTTAATTAATCTATGTTTATACTGACTATATAATGTGGAGTTTAGTATACTTAATTGAAACTAAGGAAAATACTTTATTTTATAAACCATAACTCGGGTGTGGATATGTGTAAAAGTTATTAAAGATAATTTAATATAATAAAATTTCTTAAAGAATGTTTTGGATAAATCCTAATATATTTATAAATACATTTAAAATAAATAAAGGAAATAACATTCCTTGTGGGAAATATAATAAGAAGAATATATATACTAAACTTTAGGACTTTAATCGGTGTTGAAATGAATTAGTCAACGATAACTTAAGAGTTAATTAAACTAACCTTATGTTTAAGAGTAGGTAATTGAAGTAAAATTAAATGTACCCTTAAGACAAACAAACTCACTGTGTAGATGGTCAAGTTAAACCTGGAACTAGATCGAGGTTGCACATTCGAAACCTCACGGAAATCTTTTTAGGGAATTTAATTAAACAACGTGAACGTAACACGGTCTTGGGCTAACCTACTGGGCCCAAGTCTATGAACTCCAAAAGCCCACTTAAACAATTCAAAGAAAGTTTGGGCCACTCTCAGGGTTAAACCCTAAATCATTCCAGATTAAAAGAAATGGGCCTAATGGAAGATTTAATTAACGAGATCTAGCCCAGATCCTTAAGAGAGAGTAATTGTAACCAGAAACTATAAACCAGTAAGAATGAAAGTTGTTTAGCGTTGTAGTTCCTTAACTAATCAATACTTGGAACACCTTAAATATAGGTGATTAGTGGAGGTTCGCATTTTCAAGTTTGGTTACTGCTTTACACATACCAGGTACGATTTCTCGTACTCCGGTACTTTTACTAACCGACTTATGAGATGTTTTCGAAAAACGCTAACTGAATTTAAAGGAATTTCAAAAGGAAACTGTTTGTGTGGCTAACTCAGCTTGATGTGACTAGCTGAGCCTTGAATGTGAAACTTACATGGTTATTGGTTCCTTCTATCTGGTTGTTTCATTAGACATTAACTGCCTAGGGTTCACGCTTCTATACTCTGTAGGACTGAGTGTTTTGGTATTGCTCTAGTGCAGTTAATGATCTAGTGGGAATTTGGGAAATGTCAATCTTGGTAAATTCTTCCTTTGACTCTGGATATCGTTCCATCCATGAGCTGAGTCTTTTTTGTTGTGACGTGCACGCGTCATCATCGGTAACAGTAAAGGGTTGTATATCCCTTGTCCTAAGAGGACGTAGTAAACAGTGAGGGGCTGTATATCCCATGTCCTAAAAGGACGTACTTGGCGGTGGGGGCCATCTCTCCCAGTTGGTTTTATTCCACTCTTGAGTTGCTGGTTCCTGGATTTCTCTCATTCATTCCTAGTCCTTGTGACTACCTGGGTCTTTCTACTTCGAACTGGAACTGGATCTAACACAAACAATGGATGTCCACTAACTTATAGTGTGGTTTCTTTTAATTAACTAACTTTATCTTTCTGGTAATTATCTCTATCCTCAACTTGTTATCTTTGGCTTGGTGATTTTAAAGTGCCTTGTTCCTTGGTTTTGTTTTATGATGTTAGTCTTCAAGTTATTGTTTATTTAAGAAATATGTTTAAAAGTTTTGTTTTGGAGAATCGTACCAGTTCCATTCCAGGGAACTGACTCACCCCTCCTGGGGTGGGCTGCTTGGTTTCATCTTGCAGGTACGAGTTGATACACAGGTGGCCACGAAGAGAATGAGTGATTGGGATGGGATTAGGTTTTATGGAGAGTTAATGTATTTTATTACTATTATGTTTACGTTAAGTTTTCTCGAGGTTCAGACCGTGGCTTATGTGATCTTATAAGTTGTAATTGGTGAGGTTTGGTGCTGGGTGTTTGGAACCCGATGGTCTGTTGCGCCTTTAGTAATTTATTTCCGCTATGATTATGTTAAATAGGGGCATTACAAAGCTGATCAACGAAATGCTGGTGCTTGGAAGAACTATCTCAAATGAGGATCAAATTAGGAAGTTCCTCAGATCTCTTCCTACCTCCTTCGACAGCAAAGTCAATGCCATGCAAGAAGTCCATGATCTATCTAAGATGTATTTGGCAGACATGTTAGGTTCCCTAATGGCGTTTGAGTTAAAACTACAACAATGAAACTCAGAAAATTCAACAAAAGAAAAGGGAAAAGGCATAGCCCTTCAGGTAGCTGAAAACTCTAAGACAGGGGAAGATAATGATGAGATGGTCCTCTATGCTAAGAGGTACTTTCGAAAGTTCATAAGAAATAACATGAGGAAAGGTAAAGAGCCCAAGGAGACTGACGATCATCACAAGAAGAACAATGACAAGTGTTTTGGGTGCTCAAAGCGTGGGCATCACATCAAAGACTGTCCTCAATGATCCCGAGAGGACAAGGACAAGGTCAGGAAACCTGTCCGAAGATCGTTCAACAAAGAGCCAAGGAAAGAATCGTTTATTCCTGCATGGGGAGACTCATAGCTAAGCGACAACAATCAAACCTCAGATAGTGATCTCTCGTAGGATGAGAAGGCTCACCTATGCCTTGAGGAAGTTTGCCTAATGGCGCAAGACAAGGACACATCAGAATCAGAGGAAGAAGAAGAACAAAACAAGGTAAACTACTCTAAACTCATAAAGAAAATTCTAAAGGCTGAACTTCTAGGACTTAGAAAGTTTTATCTCATACTAGTTGATCAGTTAGAGGCATTGAAAAATGAAAACAAGGAACTCTTGGAGGAAAATGAAAAATTGGAGGAAACTTTGGACAAAGATAAGGTAGAAAACCATATGAAAGCACTAAAGAAACTGTAAACCGACTATAGTGAAATTCTTGTCGTTCATGAAAAGATGAAGCTAGGAAAACAACCTGAAATCAATGAGTTGATTGCTGCTCTTAACGTAAAAGAAAAAGAACTAGCATTAATCAAAGAAAACCATGCAAAGCTAGAAGCTGTTTCTAGGACACCCATGTGAAGAAACAAATGACCGGTCGGGTATCAGTCATGGACCAGTCGTAGAAGTGTCTGCCATCTATGCAGACAACCTGGTCATCATGAAGCCAAATGCTATAGAACAAGATTTATGAGGCATTGACAACTCAAGAAAATAGGATTAAAATGGGTAGTAAAAAATGATCCTAGAACAACGATTGTTGGTGGAAATGGGTCCAATCCTTCTGTGGACCCTAACCTCACACCACTAACTTGTTAAGTACAGAATCAAGTGGGAATGGACCCCTGCTGGTACATCGACAGTGGGTGCTCTAAACATATGACAGGAGACAAAATGAAGTTCTTCTCACTCGAACCAAGAAGCCAAGTGTAGACACCAAAAATTCTCACCCCATAAAGCAAATTCCAGAATAAGAAATATGATAAGAGGGGTCGTCGCCTTTCTTTTTTTAAAACATATTAACGTGTGTGCCAAAGTGAAACCATCGTTTTACGACAAAATTTTTAACCAATTTTTAAGCATTTTAGAAAAACCCAATTTTCCAAAAAATTCAAACATAATTTGTTTTAGACTTTTTTAATTATCTATTTAGTTATATTCATTTTTTATATCGTTAGTCGTGGGTATTTCATTTACTTTATTTCACTTATATTATTTTTATCATTTTTCATGTATTATTTTGTACAGAAAACATTTCATTTTTATCCCCTTTAGTCTTACTCTGCATATTATATTTTTTTTAAAAAAACATTAGCGTTTCTGATGATTTTCCTCATGTCAAATTAAAGCTTTTGTCTTCTCTCCCTCAGTTTTGTATGAAGTTCTATTGTAGCGAGTCTTTTCCTTTTTTATTTTTCAACGGACCAAAACTTGATCTTAACCCAATCTTCAGTCAAACCCAAGCTCATCCTATCCTAATTTACAGCCCAAAACCGAAGCCCACATTAAAACCCAACCCATCTCCTAAACCCTAGTTCTACTGTTATAAAAAGACATTCAAAAACATTACAGTGGGACAGATTTTTCTAGAGACCAGCCACCAACTCCCGATATATTCTAGAGAATTCTTATGTTGTCAACTCCAGTTCTTCGACTTCCCCATGCAAAAAACTCATCCCGGCCTAGAACCACCAACGCCCATCTTCTTCTTCCTCTTGAACTCGAATCAGTAGAAACTAAAAAAAAAACTTGAAAGAAAATTCTCCATCGTCTTCAAAATCTTCTCCCGCTTTTGAATCGCCACCTCACGCCTCTGAACTTCCTCCTTCACGGAAACCCACCACACTTTTGATAAACTTCCATCCTCTGCAAATCGTCAAAAACTATCTGGTTCTATTCTCGCGTCCATTTCAGTGGGTTTCGGGTAACAACAGAGTAAGTTTGGCGCTTTTGATTCTTATTTCCTTTTCGCTTCGGAGCGATTTCAAGTTCTCCAACTTCATTTTTCACTCTGTTTTGCCTTCTCCCTTTCTCTTTCGGTATTGCATATCGATGGATGAATTCCTTACCCAGTATGGGTTTTAGGGTTCACGGGGTCGAATAAGATCGAAACTCGGTTATACACCTTCAGACTATGGCTGTGTTTCGACATACTCCCTTTCGGAGTGCCACAACTTGCTTTATTTTAGATATTTCAAGCCTATTTTGGTATTCTTGTTTTAACTTCGTTTATTTCATGCTATTTATCTTGTTTAAATTTTGCCGCTCTCTTATTATGCTTTAACATTTTTGTTGTTCTCTGGGTTTCGTCCGACGGGAATTTACTTCGACCTCCAAAGTGAATTACCATTTTGTTTACTGAGATCTGTTCAAACTTTTGTATTGGTTATGCTTGGACCACTATTGTCATTGTGATGGTGAGGAAGTCAGTGTTGTGCGAGATGTTTGTTCTATCATAACCCCTATTTGTATGCTGCCTATTATTGTCGAAGAAAACTGACCCTACAGGAGCAACCAACCCTTGGGGAATGTCTGTTTATTCGGAGTAACATTTCTGAGCCCTTTACTTGAAACAGATCCACGACCACCGTGAAGATCACCATTGTGTTTGAGTTCCTTTCAATCTCTCGTACTTCTCTTTTTTTTTCTCTTTGAATGACCATTTACAATCTGGGAGTTAACATCAAATTTATCTGTGTGTTTTGTGCCAGTTGTGCTAATCTTCCTGCAGGAAACCACATTACATGCTCATTTCTGTATATGTCTTTCTGAATATGAGACATTCCTTCGCGAGAACCATTCTCGAAACTTCAGTTTTACACCACATAAGTTCTATTATTCTTCCTTGTTGATATTGATCGATTCCGAGTCGGGTTTGAGTGTGATTCAAGGCTACACTGTAACATTAAATTGTTTAGTATGTTTTCTGTTAGTTGCAATCGAGGTAGTTCCCCGTCAATTTTGATGTCATCCAAGTTTACATGTGAAGTCACCTTCATAATGAGGTGCGGTTTTTTTAGTTTGATCATAATATTTACTGTGGTTCTGTCTACTTTGGCAATTGTTCTTACGAATACCCCTTAATGTCTGAGCCAGTTTCAAATCAAAGATTATGGTTCTATTTAATTTGACTTTCGCTTGCCAGCCGTTCTGGATTTTAGTCACCATTACTACTTGTGTCCATTGGTTTTGGAGCTGATTCACATCTGTTCTGTCAGGCTCAAAATTTATCTTCCTCTGTCAAAAGTTTTGTGAGACACTGGTAATCAGTTGAGAAAAATCTGATGGTTTGAGTTTGTCACTACACTACTCTAGTCCATTCTGATGTGATGACAAAATACGTTTGACTGCTTTGGCTTAATCTTAGCATAATGATCTTGCAAATGTGCCATTAACAAGTCTGTTTCTCCTGTGTAGAAATATAAAATGTACAAACAGTCAGTGAGTATCCCTTATCCAATCTCTTCCTTCCTTTTCTTTTATATTCGATTAATATTTGTCTGCTAAATGCCGAGCTAACTTTTGGATTCATTCTTCTGTTTTGGTGTATCTTTTTATTTTGTTTACAGAAAGAAAACGGTTCTTCCCTCCGGTACTGCCTTCTAAACCCAGCAAATCATAAACTAATGATGTTAGACTCTTGAATTAGAATCTGAATGTGCTCGCTTGCTATTTTCCTCCCTCTTCTATATGCCCATGTATATGTTTGTTGAGTAGATGCTAGTAAACATATATATATATTTTGATAATTTGGGCTTAAAGCAATTGTATTAAAATAAACATAAGTAGGTGGACTGGTGTAACGGGCCTCATTAAAACCTCCTCACATAAAACCCAATGGGAAAAATACTGAGGAGGAAAAGAGTACCCACCATGTCCAAAATACAAACCTAAGCACCGGGCTGACTCAAAGTGAGCACAACTCTCTGATCCAACGCAAACAAAACTACTGCATTCCAGCCGACACCTAACCTTGGGCCAAAGGCGCAGAACAATAAAAACGGACCAGAACAACCCACAAACCAAGACTTGGGCTCAACCTACAACCCGCTTGGTCCCATATATATGCTTCTACATGTTCTGATTGTGTACCTACCATCAATTTGTTGTCCTTCTGTATTTGATGAAGATAAGGCATATCTCCAGTATAGTGAGCTACGACATATGTTCTAGCTATGTAGGTTTTAATAGAATGAGGATAATTCATGTGTGGTCACCTACTCGTTTCAGAGCATGAAACATGGAATAGTAACTGTAGCCTTCGGTTTGTTATCGTCTAACCTGTCTTGTGTAAAGTCTGTAACAAAGAAAATGAATGGGAGCTTTTATCCAAAAGAAGATCTAGCATTTAGGTTAATGACTTGGCATGGATCTCACCTGGTAGCGAGGCAAATTTGTGGATATTGGACTGTTTTTCTTCTTTTTTAGTCTTCCAGATTAGAGTTTTGTTTGGCCTTTGAGATGGATCACAACGGTAAGATAATTGGTCTACTAATTTAGTTTAGGTCTGACTAATGTCTGAGTTTATTGTATTTAGGTTTTAATTTCACTAACCCCCAATAAAAAAGAATTCGGTTCGGCCGTGTAATTTCGATTTGCTTTTCTTCTTCTGTTTTGAGCTGCTATTCATTTATGTTTGTTGATTGTCGATATATCTCTATGTTGTATTTGTACATGTTTTACTTTCTGTTTTATTGTAACATTTATTGCCCGTTTTCATCTGTTTATTGCTTAAGCACTAGATAACCCTCTAGGTCACCCATTTATGATAAGTCTTGGAGAGTACCCCACAGCTAGCTCATTTCTATTTGCTTTGTGGGGAATAATACCCTCCAAACTTTGAAATTCTTTTTTAAGCCTTTGAATGTACCCCACAGCTAGCTCATTTCTATTTGCTTTGTGGGGAATAATACCTTCCACACTTTTAAAGCCTATCCCAAACCACCCCTTAATTTCACTTAAAAAACTTAAACCCAAAAGAAAAAAAAAGAATAAATTCAAATCTAAAGTTTGGCCCAATTCCAAGGCCCAAGATCAAATCAAGCCTCAGGCCCAAATTCCAAATTAGGCCCATAAATCAAATCTGCCCCAAAGCCTGATCTCCCAAAGGCCCAAGCCCATTTCGAGGCCTAAGCCCATTTTGAGGCCCAAGCCCATTTCGAGGCCCATTAAACCCAACTTTGACCCGAATTTTGACCAACCCAACTTTGACCCGAACTTTGACCAATCCAACTTTGACCTGAACTTTGACCAATCCCACTTTGACTCGAACTTTGACCAATCCAACTTTGACTGGCCCACTTTGACCTTGACCGAGCATTAAGTTTGACCCAAGTTTGACCAGTTCAACTTTGACCAACCCGAACTTTGATCCGGCCTGTCTTCCAATCCCGGCCCAATTTCAATTAAAACCCAATTCATTCAGCCTAATTCAATTCAGTCCAATTCCATTCAATTCAAATTCAAATTCAATTCATCCAATTCAAACTCGACTTGTAAATCCCATTCAAGTTACGAACTCTGAAAATCTCTCTTCTCAAATTTCAAACAATCACTTTATTCGAATTTCATCTAGTTTTCGAAAGAAATCATTTTGCGGAATTTTAAAGGAAAAACTCTTCTCACATCACAGAAAACTCTTCTTAAACGCAGAAAGTTCTTCTCACATATACAGAAAGTTTTCTCCTAAAAACACTTCCCAAAATCAGTGTTCCTTCATCGAGAATTCTGAAAAACTTCAAAAGTTTTCTAACTCAGTTTTTCAAACTCAAAACTAAACCGTTTTCGGGGAACATGGGATGTCTAACACCTTCAAAGAACGTTTTATTCTTGGTTAGACATCACTTGTCTCCCTTCCAAAATAAAAATCCGAGGCAGGGCACTAGGGTCGCAACCTCCCTACTCGCAATATGAATCTCTTTAGGCGGGGCATTAGGGTGACAAACCTCCCCTAATTGCAGCCTAGTTTTTTACAAGGCTGGGTGCTAGGGAAGTAACGACCTTCCTAGCTACAACCGGGATTTTAGAATCGTCTAACTCCCTTATGCTCGACTTCAATGTTTTCGGTTTTTAATGTTTTAAAACCTGGGAGTTAGAGACGTTATTAGGGTTTGACCGAGAACATCTCATTCAAGGTGTTTCTCTCTAAATCCTATTTTTCGACATAAATTCCTTGCCCCATCTTTCGAGCCTCGACACTTACCATTAATTAAGTGTCGTGTTCGAGGGGGTACATAGGGTAATCCCTCGGGATTATCTACCCTTTTACAACAAAAAATGATTTTTCGATTTTAAAAACTTTAAGAGAGACAATTTTGACAATCATTCATCCAAACAATTCAGTCCACCATCATCTCACTCTACATTCGAAATATCCCAAAACATCAACCCTTTCATAATCTCAAATCCAAAAAACCCGGGATCTCTACTCTAACTTCAATTGTCTCACACACTCAAATCATTTCCAAACTCAAATCATTCCAAACTCAAAACATCTCCTGAATCCCGACTTCTTCCAAACTTCTATAGTCTCATAGGCCCGAGTGCCCCACAGACTCAAACACTTCAATCTCTTCACCATCTTAAGATTCAAATGTCTCACAGACCCGAGCATCTCACAGACTAAAATATCTCATTTCCTCACCCCCTGAATATCCCAAATGTCTCATAGACCCGAGCGTCTCACAGACTAACCTTTCAAACACCTCCAAACCCCAAAATCTCCAAAAACCCAAGAACCCTGAACTACATAAGGTCTGATCTCAACAGGGAGTTGAGTATGTAGGCATCCCACACAGGGTGCGACCTCATTCCAAACAAAAAATCCCTTCCCCCTCTAAGATGGCTCTCATATCTTTCAAAACGCTCAAACCTTCTTCGGCTTCCACAAACTTCAAACTATCAGACTCTAAGTCTTGTTCATTCACTCAACCTCAGACATTTCTCAAACCTTCATTCAATACTCATCTGAATTCATCAATCTTTTTATTTGGCGCTAGCTTGGTAGAAAAGCTCGTCTCAACCACTCGTTTTCTCTCCTCTTGTCGTAATCCTATCCTTGGCTTTTAAATGAATCTCTATAAAAAGGTTTTGAAAGAAGGCAATCCCGACAATTGGAGACCGAGGTTTCCTCAAGAACCAATCCGAAGTCATGGTCGTTGCCACTTCTAAGGGGTGTAACCAAGTGCGAACCCACAATAGAATCTCTGCAAATGACGAGATAAGTCCTATCTGTAGGAAACAATTTCAGAGTCAACCAACGGTTCTTAGAACCCTCCTTCCCTTCCTTCCTAGTATCTTAGGTCAAACTAGGTGGTGACTCTATTCAATTCCGCCTTATAGAGGCATAAGTCCGCATGGAGCCCATTGAGAGTGGGTGTAGTGTTCACTAGCACTTCCCATCAAGCTTTCTGGGAAAGACGGACGATGAAGTAGGTATTTGAGGGCTGCCAGAATAACGGGTTTTCTCCCTCCATAGAATGACATTTTCTAGGATCTAGGCTTTTCAATCAAGGACCATTTAGATATACCCCCCTCACACCGAAAAATCACCCTCCACAGAATGGCGACTCTGCTGGGGAAAACTTGAGTAAGTTTTTCTCAAACTCAAGGGGGACTGAACTCCATTCAAAATTGTCGGGACTTCCCCTTTCTTTCAAAACCGTCAAGAGATTCATTTCAAAGCCTCTAGCATTAGTCTACTCCACACTTAGAGTGTGTATCTGATGAGGACAGTTAGGACTTGATAGATCCTCCACAAACATGACACCAATTGGGTTAATAATTAGCTCACGATTAGAAAGAGACACTTAGGGTTAAATGAAGCTAACTTCCCTTTAGGCTAATAAAAAACAAATTGGAATCACTAATCTCAAGATAAAACACTTAGTACATAGGTTGGTGCTAACTTCATTTGGTTTATTTACTGCTTTATATTGTGATTATGGGGTGCATGGGGTGAGTAGCTTAGGACATGCATTCCTCTGTGTCACTCGATTTACCCACGATGTCATGGGATCCCCAACCGGTCCACGGTTGATTCCCTATAAGCTAGGGTCACTCTCTTAGTGAACAAACCCACGAGGCGGTACGGTCTCCGACCAACGCCTTGAGCTCATGATCCAAAAATATCCTCCATTATCCGAGTCGAATAGCCAGCATATAGTGAACTCTGAGCCTTCAGTGTCCAGCTGCCTGGTCCGGTGTCTAAGACGGGTTTATGGAAGTCACCCCCTTGTATGCCGCCTGTCTGACCGCCCTTCTGCCTTACCCTGAAGATTGCATGGGCTCAGTTCTCCATTGTTCCTCTACACCACGGGTGTCTTTAAAGCCCAATGTGACGCTATACGTCCATAGAGGATCCCGTATTTACTGGATACCCATACATGGCACAACGTAGTCAGTGAATAATTTGGACTTTAGACACGTCTGACCGTACAGACGAAGGGAGACCTATTCCCATGCAGTACTTCCCTGAGTTTCCCGAAAAGTGAGCGTGTTGTCGGATCATCACTGGCCGTGGTGTATGTTTCCTAATCATCTCGGGTGTCCTGACCTTTCGAACTTAAGCACTCCGGACTTTCTTGATAACGTGCCCCATAAAGGCATAGCAGAGAAAAACCCCGAGAGATGATAGTGAAGGGACGATGGTTCCCCCAGTGAGACAAAATCATAATTGACCTGAAAAGTGATTATCCCAACATTAACACTTACAGCTCTACATCAAATATAGCCATGATTTACTATTTGTTATACATGTGTGCAAACCACTTTTCTAAACAATCTGTTTTTTAAAAATGTTCAGAATTCTCTTTTGTGTGTCCCTTAAAAGCTTTCTTACGAGCTCGTTTAATTTAGAACCTCACCTAAATTTCACTCATAAACATTCGGTGTTTTAAAACCTGTCACTTCATCTTTTAAAACTTTATTTTACCAAAATGTTATTTCCAAAACAATTCAAAAATAGATTTCGCGAAACCTACTTTCTACAAACGAATTTCGAACAACATTTCTTCACCAACATTATTTCTTAATGGTTTTCGAAAACAATTTTCAAAGTTGATTTTCACAAACGTATTTCAAAATAAATGATTTAGTCCCCATGTTGTGACCCGCTATTTTTGATGTTCTGCCCACCTTCAAGAGCAGCGGTCATTACCATGGTGCGTACTAGTCATTTCGTGTTTTCACAAAAGTGGCTGATTTTCACCTAATTTTTTGTGTGCTCGATCATTCACCTTTCATTTCTCAAAAAAATTCCTTCATTTCCCTCGTCGGAGCAAGTGAAGCAACATGAAGACCGACTACGTGGATCCAGCCGAAAGCCAGAGATGCACCAACCCGCGGAGCTAGCTGAGCAATGTGAAGACCAACGCCAACCATTCGAACCAAAGATCAAAGGTGCACCACTCCGAATCCAGCAACTTGAAGACTTTCAACAACCATTCGCGCTCAGGAATGTCGGAAATCAAAAGAACACAAACCCGTGAAACAAATCGAAACACATGAAGACCAACCACATCCAAACAAACGTCGAGTCCAAGAATGTACAGAATCAGAGGAACACCGGCCCGTTTTGTTTGATCATAGTACCGCTTCACTGCAAGCACCCGAAGACAAGCGAGAAGCCAGTCAAGAGCCCAAAGACGAGTGAGCAGCCGGTCAAGAGCTCGAAGACAAGCGAGAAGCCAGTCAAGAGCCCGAAGAGGAGCGAGCAGCCGGTCAAGAGTCCAAAGATGAGCGTGTAGCCAACTAGGAGCCCGACGTAAGCAGTCAGTCAGAAGCCTGAAGGCGGACCAGAAGAATTCAGAAGAAGTTTAGCTCTAAATTCCCCATTTTAATGACTTTTTAGGATTGATGATGTATAGGTTTTCCCCCTATGATTATTTCCTCTCTTGTCCATTTCTGAATAGATTACATGTATAGGTTTGTACATTCCCCCTGAATTTGTTTAGATCAACGTGTATAGAATTCCCCACTCCCTATTTTATTTCCGAATGACCGAGCGTCAAAATTCATATTGAGAAAATCCACCACTTTGAAAACACGTGTTTTCAAAATTGTTTTTCCAAAACTTGGTTTCTTTTGGCATGCACGTATAATGAAAAGAATGAAGAAGGAATGACCCTTCACAGTTATATGTCATTCATCAGCTCTTGCTTTATGGGGTGAAAATTCACGGTATCTACAGGAGGCATCCCCTAAATAAACAACACCAACAAATGCAACCGAGCATAAAGCAAAACACATGCATTGCACTCATGACAAAAAAAGTCACTTGCACTTCCAGTCATTTCAAATCCATCAATCATTCACGAGTCCTGTCCACCTCAAAAATTTGCACAATCATGTGTTCCATTCTAACCTTGTCACACACCATTTACCCCAATATCTCAAACCAGGAAGTTCAAACCCCTCCCAATCAGAATCACCATGCGCACCATTGACCAAAAGGGAAAGAATGTGTCATATCGTAGGGCCACCATGCGAGAGTTGTCACTCCATAAAAGTTCAAAACTCCGGAGCCAATAACCTGCTAAACATCGTTCCCAAATAACTTCTCTCACATCACACCCAACAGCTATACCACCTTCAGGACCAACGATGATGGGATGAGCTTCATGAACTGCGAGCTGAATTCGATTCTAGCGAGACTAGTCATAACCTTACCACTCAAGCACTGCATCCAAAACACAAAAAATATTCAGTCAAATCGAAAGTCAACATTGTCGTCTTCACCAACACTTCATGCATCTTAGATATAATAATTCCATATTACCACTATATAATGCATTGTAGATAGTTGCATTTGCATTTGCATACTCTCGTATCAAAATGACATCTTTGGGAAAAATCTTGAGAGATTGATTGAACAGAATGCTTGAACCACTAAACTCTCGACCCGTCAATTCACACATGGGTCTAAAAAAACGAGCACCACAAACAAAGTGAGTAGTGTGCGAAGAGCAGTATTTTCTCTCGAATTCCAAATGAGGGTAATGGACAATCCACTGAGCGATGAAGGAAGATAGAGCTAGTCCATAGAGGTAAAACCACGAGCGACATGTGCATTCTTTCAGCACATGGAGAGGCAATACATAGTAAGATCAATGTCGATAGCAAGTCACAGACTGTGATTCATGCAAAGATCTGAGAATTGTAAGAAGACAATCATCGAATAATGAGAATGACGAGGCACATAGGAACAAAAATCACCACAAAGCCACAAAACTTTGACGGCCGTGCACATAATCCCTTAGTGAGCCCCGCTGATCCTTATGTGATAAACCTTTTTTTACGAACTCTACAACATATCACGTACATATATTTGCTCACCCTTGCAATAGAGATTGAAGGAGCCGGAGCCATGGTCTCTCCCCCACCATCTTTCACCAGAACAACAAACAAAAATGTCCAAAGAAATCAGTGAGTCAATGCAACTCCAAAGTCAAACACCAAAAAAGAACACCAAAAATGTTCAAGAAGATCGATGAGTCAATGCAACTCCAAAGCTGAAAGCCAAAATACAGAGCAGAGAATGCCTGAGAAGGTCGATGAGCCAAATGCAATTTCAAAAACACAAAATGAGAAGAAAGTTCAAATTGTACGCCAGAAGAGGCAAGAAGGAGAAATCCAAACCAAAAGGACCAATGATGTCCCGTAGAAACCGATAAGGGGTTATCAAAACCCGTCTAATCACTTCACCCATGGCAAAGGCGAAATATGTCCTCTATTGTACAAAAGCTCCACAATTCCTAAACGAATCATCGAGTCCCATGTGACATACATCATACCCCTCAACCCCGTTATAACCCAATAAAAGACCTCTGACTCGTTAGCTGGTGAGCGTTAACTGAAAGCATCGGATCTGAAACATGAATCATAAGTTTCGTACTTGTTATCAACATGTCCCACCTTATAACAAAGGGACCATGAGCGAATGAGTGTGACCTTATCTCACAAGGTCTTTAGAATGCGAGTGACTCTTCGATTAAACCACCAAATCATGAATAACCTACCCCATTGCAGGTGAGGAACTTGTAAGGATTGGAAAGTCCAAAACCTTGAAAGAAATTCTAAGGAAAATACTGCTGCGAGCATCGAGAGTAACATCACACCATTAGCACACACGACCATGCTCACGAGAGATTGACCCACATCCCTCCATGAGAGGAAAGTGATTCATGCATTATAGTTCCACAATCACTCAAGATCAAACCGAAGATTTCTTATATTCGTAAACCTCATAGTAATAGAGATAGGACCGTACCTTCTCTCTAAAAAACAAAAACCACATATGCATTTTGCATCGCATCTAGCATTTAATGTATGCATACATCGTAATCACTTCATCTCCAACATCCGACCGGTAAGAACTATGCCTAGTCTCACTGAAGGTGGACTTCAGTTGCAGTTGTTAAAGCGTAACTTTTGGTCAAAAGAAATCAAAAACTGGGGCCATCTAGAGCCACACAAAGACTATTCTAGAGCCATCCACTGTCATACTCGAGCCTCATAGGCACCACTCTCAAAACCAAGTAGGTGCTACCCAAAGCCATTTGAAGATTATCTTGGAGCCGTCCAGTGTTATTCATGAGTCACACCAAGACCAGCCCCGGAGCAACATCGAGGCCATCTTGAACCAAGCTGAAGCCATGCGGGAGTCATCCTCAAAACATTGAGACCATCCCTAGAGCTAAACAGGGGTCATCCCAACAGTCCGAGAACAATATGGGAGCCACCTCAAATCCATATCCGAGCCATTTCGCCACCAGGGTCTTGCCTACAGAGTTTCGAACTACGTATGGTCAGATCTCAATATGAAATTGAGTACATAGGCAGCCCACCCAGGGTACGACCACCTCACAGGCGAAAGTTCCCCATTCTTTCCCGCTATCACCAAATGGAGCCATCTCGTAGCCCTTCCCGGAGCCATCCCGAGCTATGCTGGAGCCATCATGAGAGAATCCCGAAGTCATAACCGGACCAAAGCCATCCATCCATGACCAAAAAGTCATCAATCACATCAAAATCCACTAATCACATCAACCCACCATTCGACTCAAAATCCAAACCAAAGCAAAATCCACTAACCACCCCGAAAATCTTTAACCAGACCAAAACCCACCAGCCATCCCAAAAATCTCTAACCAAATCAAAACCCACCAACCATCTTAGAGCCGCTGCTCACAAGGGAATCAAAAATCAAACCAGAGCCATCAGACCGCATCGGAGCCATTCGATCACATCGAGCCATCTGATCATATCAAGGTCGTCCGATCATATCAAAACCATCGATTTTTGAAAGTCCTCCTTCACAAAAAATCACCATCCATAGACCGATTACAAAATCACCAAAGCCAAAAAAAAAAACTCTAGAGCCATACCGGAGCCATCTCGAAACTCTGGAGCCAAGAGTCCTGCCAAATCCCGAAACTATAGTGCACATCGGGCGAAACTGTCAAAACAAAACCGAAACACAAGTCCCACACTAACAAACACTAGTACAAAAAACATCTATTTCGGCGCCTCTATTTCGGCGGTTGTAACAGCAACCGTTGAAATAGGTGCCCCAAAATTCTATGTCTAAAAAACGGCACCTATTTCGGCGGTTCCTAGCTAGGAACCGCCGAAATAGGTGCCTTTTTTTGACATAAATTTTCGAGGCACCTATTTCGTCGGTTCCTAGCTAGGAACCGCCGAAATAGTGCCTTTTTTTAGACATAAATTTTGCAGAAGCCTGTTTTCCCGGGTTTTTTTCAAAAAATTCGGTCAGCGGGAAAATTTCAGCCTATTTCGGCGGTTCCTAGCTCAGAACCGCCGAAATAGACTTTATTTCATTATGTATATCGCAACTGCTCTCTTCATCTCTCTCCTCTCACGTTAATTTTGCAACTCTAACTGGCGAATATACATGCTTTGCGCTCCTCTCTGCATCTGCGCCTCACCAGATTGAAAACGGGGTTGAAGTAGTTCATTCTAGAACCGGTAATATACTCGAACTTATCTTTTTCTCATGGGAGAACAAGCTACATACATGCTCTTCGCCTTTCATTTTCTTTGTTTTGTCTGCGCATCTCTTCATTCTCTTCTTGTGTCTACGCCTATGTAGTGAAAAATCACTGAAACCGCTGCATCTCACTCACTAGATTGACGACGGGGTTGAAGTAGTTCATTCTGGAACCGGTAATATATTCAAACTTATATTTTTCTTTTTGGAGGACAAGAAGCATACATGCTCTTGCCCTTTCATTATCATCTTGTGCCTGCGCCTCATATGAATCACTGGAACTGCTGCATCTTGTGAGCGAGAGGTTGAAGACGGGGCAATAGTATTGATTTTTTTTTTAAAAAAATAGACCTATTTCGGCGGTTATTAGCTAGGAACCGCCGAAATAGGTGTGTTTTTCTTATTCTAAAATGCACCTATTTCGGCGGTTCTTAGCTAACAACCACCGACATAGGTAGTCTATTTCGGCGGTTGAAAAACCGCCGAGATAGGGTCGCACACCTATCTCGGCGCACCCCATTTCAGCGGTTCAGAACCGCCGAAATAGGCCCAAAACAACTGCCGAAATAGGCCTTATTTGTACTACTAAAAGTCAAGGGCCACATCAACAAAACATTCGACTATCACATCCCTCACGAAAACAGTCAAAAAGCACCCAATCCCGAATCAATCCACAACTAGTGTCATCCTCAAATCAACCACTCAAAGCAACGAGTTTCGTACAACTCCTTAAAGTATTATAGGCTCATCATAAGTCCTATAGCTAGATTTCAAGAGGTCTAGTTGAGGCACTCCTAAGTCCTCGTACTTTCAATCGCATTCTAGGCCCGTTATAAGCCTTAGGACTGGATATCAAGAGGTCCAGTTGAGGCACTCCTAAGCCCTCGTGCACCTTAAACCAAATCGGGTTGTTGATATTATAGGCTCGTCATAACTCCTATAGCTAGACATCAAGAGGTCTAGTTGAGGCACTCCTAAGTCCTCGTACTTTCAACCGCATTCTAGGCCCATCATAAGCCCTAGGACTGGATATCAAGAGGTCCAGTTGAGGCACTCCTAAGCCCTCGTGCACTTTAAACTAATCAGGATTGTTGGTATTATAGGCTCGTCATAAGCCCTATAGCTTGATATCAAGAGGTCTAGTTGAGGCACTCCTAAGTCCTCGTACTCTCAATCGCATTCTAGGCCCGTCATAAGCCCTAGGACTGGATATCAAGAGGTCCAGTTGAGGCACTCCTAAGCCCTCGTGCACCTTAAACCAAATCGGATTGTTAGTATTATTGGCTCGTCATAAGTCCTATAGCTAGATATCAAGAGGTCTAGTTGAGGCACTACTTAGTCCTCGTACTCTTAATCGCATTCTAGGCCCGTCATAAGCCCTAGGACTGGATATCAAGAGGTGCAGTTGAGGCACTTCTAAGCCCTCGTGCACCCTAAACTAACTCTATTGTTAGTATCCTAGGCTCGACATAAGTCCTAGGGTTAGATGTCAAGAGGTCTAACTGAGGCTCGTCATAAGTCCTCATACTTTCAATCGCCTTCATGCACTCACAGTCGCATCCCAATGCCTCGCAAAACCATAGTGAGAATTTTTGGCGCCCTCTCAACCTTGATCCAATTCTGCAAGGGTTTGCAGAATTGAATCAAGGGGAGCCATCTGTAGACACCAAAAATTCTCACCCCATAAAGCAAATTCCAGAATAAGAAATACAATAAGAGGGGTCGTCGCCTTTCGTTTTTTAAAACATATTAACGTGTGTGCCAAAGTGAAACCATCGTTTTATGACAAAGTTTTTAACCAATTTTCAAGCATTTTAGAAAAACCCAATTTTCCAAAAAATTCAAACAATAATTTTTTTTAGACCTTTTTTTTATTATTATCTATTTAGTTATATTCATTTTTTATATCGTTAGTCGTGGGTATTTCATTTACTTTATTTCACTTATATTATTTTTATCATTTTTCATGTATATTTTGTACAAAAAACATTTCATTTTTATCCCCTTTAGTCTTACTCTGCATATTATATTTTTAAAAAAAAAAACATTAGCGTTTCTGATGATTTTCCTCATGTCAAATTAAAGCTTTTGTCTTCTCTTCCTCAGTTTTGTATGAAGTTCTATTGTAGCGAGTCTTTTCCTTTTTTATTTTTAAACGGACCAAACTTGATCTTAACCCAATCTTCAGTCAACCAAGCTCATCCTATCCTAGTTTACAGCCCAAAACCGAAGCCCACATTAAAACCCAACCCATCTCCTAAACCCTAGTTCTACTGTTATAAAAAGACATTCAAAAACATTACAGTGGGACAGATTTTTCTGGAGACCAGCCACCAACTCCCGATATATTCTAGAGAATTCTTACGTTGTCAACTCCAGTTCTTCGACTTCCCCATGCAAAAAACTCATCCCGGCCTAGAACCACCAACACCCATCTTCTTCTTCCTCTTGAACTCGAATCAGTAGAAACTAAAAAAAAAACTTCAAACAAAATTCTCCATCGTCTTCAAAATCTTCTCCCGCTTTTGAATCGCCACCTCACGCCTCTGAACTTCCTCCTTCACCGAAACCCACCACACTTTTGATAAACTTCCATCCTCTGCAAATCGTCAAAAACTATCTGATTCTATTCTCGCGTCAATTTCGGTTGGTTTCGGGTAACAACAGAGTAAGTTTGGCGCTTTTGATTCTTATTTCCTTTTCGCTTCGGAGCGATTTCAAGTTCTCCAACTTCATTTTTCACTCCGTTTTGCCTTCTCCCTTTCTCTTTCGGTATTGCATATCGATGGATGAATTCCTTACCCAGTATGGGTTTTAGGGTTCACGGGGTCGAATAAGATTGAAACTCGGTTATACACCTTCAACTATGGCTGTGTTTCGACATACTCCCTTTCGGAGTTCCACAACTTGCTTTATTTTAGATATTTCAAGCCTGTTTTGGTATTCTTGTTTTAACTTCGTTTATTTCATGCTATTTATTTTGTTTAAATTTTACTGCTCCCTTATTACGCTTTAATATTTTTGTTGTTCTCTGGGTTTCGTCCGACGGGAATTTACTTCGACCTCCAAAGCCAATTACCATTTTGTTTATTGAGATCTGTTCACGCTTTTGTATTGGTTATGCTTGGACCACTATTGTGATGGTGAGGAAGTCAGTGTTGTGCGAGATGTTTGTTCTATCAGAACCCCTATCCGTATGCTGCCTATTATTGTCGAAGAAAACTGAACCTACAGGAGCAACCAACCCTCGGGGAATGTCTGTTTATTCGGAGTAACATTTCTGAGCCCTTTGCTTGAAACAGATCCACAACCACCGTGAAGATCACCATTGTGTTTGAGTTCCTTTCAATCTCTAGTACTTCTCTTTTTTTTCACTTTGAATGACCATTTACAATCTGGGAGTTAACATCGAATTTATCTGTGTGTTTTGTGCCAGTTGTGCTAATCTTCCTGAAGGAAACCACATTACATGCTCATTTCTGTATATATCTTTCTGAATATGAGACATTCCTTCACGAGAACCATTCTCGAAACTTCAGTTTTACACCACATAAGTTCTATTATTCTTCCTTGTTGATATTGATCGATTCCGAGTCGGGTTTGAGTGTGATTCAAGGCTACACTCTAACATTAAATTGTTTAGTATGTTCTCTGTTAGTTGCCATCGAGGTAGTTCCCCGTCAATTTTGATGTCATCCAAGTTTACATGTGAAGTCACCTTCATAATGAGATGTGGTTTTTTTAGTTTGAGCATAATATCTACTGTGGTTCTGTCTACTTTGGCATTTGTTCTTACCAATACCACTTAATGTTTGAGCCAGTTTCAAATCAAAGATTATGGTTCTATTTAATTTGGCCTTCGCTTGCCAGCTGTTCTGGATTTTAGTCACCATTACTACTTGTGTCCATTGGTTTTGGAGCTGATTCACATCTGTTCTGTCAGGCTCAAAATTTATCTTCCTCAGTCAAAAGTTTTGTGAGACACTGATAGTCTGTTGAGAAAAATCTGATGGTTTGAGTTTGTCACTACACTACTCTAGTCCATTCTGATGTGATGACAGAATGTGTTTGACTGCTTTGGCTTAATCTTAGCATAATGATCCTGCAAGCGTGCCATTAACAAGTCTGTTTCTCCTGTGTAAAAATATAAAGTGTACAGACAGTCGGCGCGTATCCCTTATCCAATCTCTTCCTTCCTTTTCTTTTATATTCGATTAATATTTGTCTGCTAAATGCCCAGCTAACTTTTGGATTCATTCTTCTGTTTTGGTGTATCTTTTTATTTTGTTTACAAAAAGAAAATGGTTCTTCCCTCCGGTACTGCCTTCTAAACCCAGCAAATCATAAACTCATGATGTTAGACTCTTGAATTAGAATCTGAGTGTCCTCGCTTGCTATTTTCCTCCCTGTAAACTCTTCTATATGCCCGTGTATGTGTTTGTTGAGTAGATGCGAGCAAACATATATATTTTTTTGATAATTTGGTCTTTAAGCCATAGTATTAAAATAAACATAAGTAGGTGGACCGGTGTAACGGGCCTCATTAAAACCTCCTCACATAAAACCCAATGGGAAAAATACTGAGGAGGGAAAGAGTACCCACCATGTCCAAAATACAAACCTAAGCACCGGGCTGACTCAAAATGAGCATAGCTCTCTGATCCAACGCAAACAAAACTACCGCATTGCCAGCCGACACCTAACCTTGGGCCAAAGGCGCAGAACAATAAAAACGGACCAGAACAACCCACAAACCAAGACTTGGGCTCAACCTACAACCCGCTTGGTCCCATATATATGCTTCTACATGTTCTGATTATGTACCTACCATCAATTTGTTGTCCTTCTGTATTTGATGAAGATAAGGCATATCTCCAGTATAGTGAGCTGCGACACATGTTCTAGCTATGTAGGTTTTAATAGAATGAGGATAATTCATGTGTGGTCACCTACTTGTTTCAGAGCATGAAACATGGAATAGTAACTGTAGCCTTCGATTTGTTATCGTCTAACCTGTCTTGTGTAAAGCCTGTAACAAAGAAAATCAATGGGAGCTTTTATGCAAAAGAAGATCTAGCATTTAGGTTAATGACTTGGCTTGGATCTCACCTGGTAGCGAGGCAAATTTGTGGATATTGGACTGTTTTTCTTCCTTTTTAGTCTTCAAGATTAGAGTTTTGTTTGGCCTTTGCGATGGATCACAACGGTAAGATAATTGGTATGCTAATTTAGTTTAGGTTTGACTAATGTCTGAGTTTATTGTATTTAGGTTTTAATTTCACTAACCCCCTATAAAAAAGAATTCGGTTCGGCCGTGTAATTCCGATTTACTTTTCTTCTTCAGTTTTGAGCTGCTATTCATTTATGTTTGTTGATTGTCGATATATCTCTGTGTTGTATTTGTACATGTTTTACTTTCAGTTTTATTGTAATATTTATTGCCCGTTTTCATCTGTTCATTGCTTAAGCACTAAACAGCCCTCTAGGTCACCCATTTATGATAAGTCTTGGAGAGTACCCCACACCTAGCTCATTTCTATTTGCTTTGTGGGGAATAATACCCTCCAAACTTTGAAGTTCTTTTTTAAGCCTTTGAAGGTCCCCATAGCTAGCTCATTTCTATTTGCTTTGTGGGGAATAATACCTTCCAAACTTTTAAAGTCTATCCCAAACCACCCCTTATTTTCACTTTACAAACTTAAACCCAAAAAAAAAGAATAAATTCAAATCTAAAGTTTGGCCCAAATCCAAGGCCCAATATCAAATCAAGCCTCATGCCCAAATTCCAAATTAGGCCCATAAATCAACTCAGCCCAAATTCCAAATGAGGCCTAAAAATCAAATCTGCCCCAAATCCTGATCACCCAAAGGCCCTAGCCCATTTCGAGGCCCAAGCCCATTTCGAGGCCCATCAAACCCAACTTTGACCTGAATTTTGACCAACCCAACTTTGACCCAACTTTGACCAATCCAACTTTTACCTAAACTTTGACCAATCCCACATTGACCAATCCAACTTTGACCCAACTTTGACTGGCCCACTTTGACCTTCACCGAGCATTAAGTTTGACCCAAGTTTGACCAGTTCAACTTTGACCAACCCGAACTTTGATCCGGCCTGCCTTCCAATCCCGGCCCAAATTCAAATCAAACCCAATTCATTCAGCCCAATTCAATTCAGTCCAATTCCATTCAATTCAAATTCAAATTCAATTCATCCAATTCAAAACTCGACTTGTAAATCCTATTCAAGTTACAAACTCTGAAAATCTCTCTTCTCAAATTTCAAACAATCGCTTTATTCGAATTTCATCAAGTTTTCGAAAGAAATCATTTTGCGGAATTTTAAAGGAAAAACTCTTCTCACATCACAGAAAACTCTTCTCAAACGCAGAAAGTTCTTCTCACATATACAAAAAGTTTTATCCTAAAAACACTTCCCAAAATCAGTGTTTCTTCATCGAGAATTCCGAACAACTTCAAAAGTTTTCCAACTCTGTTTTTCAAACTCAAAACTAAACCATTTTCGGGGAACATGGGATGTCTAACACCTTCAAAGAACGTTTTCTTCTTGGTTAGACATCACTTGTCTCCCTTCCAAAATAAAAATCCGAGGCAGGGCACTGGGGTCGTAACCTCCCTTGTCGCAGTCTGGATCTCTTTAGGCAGGGCATTAGGGTGACAAACCTCCCCTAATTACAGCCTAGTTTTTTACAAGGCGGGGTGCTAGGGAAGTAACGACCTTCCTAGCTGCAACCGGGATTTTAGAATCGTCTAACTCCCTTCCGCTCGACTTCAATGTTTTCAGTTTTTAATGTTTTAAAACCCGGGAGTTAGAGACGTTATTAGGGTTTGACCGAGAACATCTCATTCATGGTGTTTCTCTCTAAATCCTATTTTTCGACATAAATTCCTTGCCCCATCTTTCGAGCCTCGGCACTTACCATTAATTAAGTGTCGTGTTCGAGGGGGTACATAGGGTAATTCCTCGGGATTATCTACCCTTTTACAACAAAAAATGATTTTTCTGTTTTAAAAACTTTAACAGAGACAATTTTGACAATCATTCCTCCAAACAATTCAGTCCACCATCATCTCACTCTAAATTCGAAATATCCCAAAACATCAATCCTTCATAATCTCAAATCCAAAAAACCCGGGATCTCTACTCTAACTTCAATTGTCTCACACACTCAAATCATTATCCAAACTCAAATCATTCCAAACTCAAAACATCTCCTGAATCCCGACTTCTTCCAAACTTCTATAGTCTCATAGGCCCGAGTGCCCCACAGACTCGAACACCTCAATCTCTCTACCATCTTAAGATTCAAATCTCTCCACAGACTAGAAGCATAAGTCCGTGTGGAGCCCATTGAGAGTGGGTGTAGTGTTCACTAGCACTTCCCATCAAGCTTTCTGGGAAAGACGGACGATGAAGTAGGTATTTGAGGGCTGCCAGAATAACGGGTTTTCACCCTCCATAGAATGACATTTTCTAGGATCTAGGCTTTTCAGTCAATGAGCATTTAGGTATACCCCCCTCATACCGAAAAATCACCATCCACAGAATGGCGACTCTGCTGGGGAAAACTTGAGTAAGTTTTTCTCAAACTCAAGGGGGAATGAACTCCATTCAAAATTTCGGGACTTCCCCTTTCTTTCAAAACTGTCAAGAGATTCATTTCAAAGCCTCTAGGATTATTCTACTCCACACTTAAAGTGTGTATCTGATGAGGACAGTTAGGACTTGATAGATCCTCCACAAAAATGACAACAATTGGGTTAATAATTAGCTCACGATTAGAAAGAGACACTTAGGATTAAATGAAGCTAACTTCCCTTTAGGCTAATAAAAAACAAATTGGAATCACTAATCTCAAGATAAAACACTTAGTCCATAGGTTGGTGCTAACTTCATTTGGTTTATTTACTGCTTTATATTGCGATTATGGGGTGCATGGGTGGGTAGCTTAGGACATGCATTCCTATGTGTCACCCGATTTACCCACGATGTCACGGGATCCCCAACCGGTCCACGGTTGATTCCCCATGAGCTAGGGTCACTCTCTCAGTGAACAAACCCACGAGGCGGTACGGTCTCCGACCAACGCCTTGAGCTCATGATCCAAAAATATCCTCCATTATCCGAGTTGAAGCCAGCATATAGTGAACTCTGAGCCTTCAGTGTCCAGCTGCCTGGTCCGGTGTCTAGGACGGGTTTATGGAAGTCACCCCCTTGTATGCCGCCTGTCTGACCGCCCTTCTGCCATACCTTGAAGATTGCATGGGCTCAGTTCTCCATTGTTCCTCTGCACCACGAGCGTCTTTAAAGCCCAATGTCACGCTATACGTCCATAGAGGATCCCCTATTTACCCGATACCCATACATGGCACAACGTAGTCAGTGAATAATTTAGACTTTGGACACACCTGACCGTACAGACGAAGGGAGACCTATTCCCATGCAGTACTTCCCCGAGTTTCCCGAAAAGTGAGCGTGTTGTCGGATCATCACTGGCCGTGGCGTATGTTTTCTAATCATCTCGGGTGTCCTGACCTTTCGAACTTAAGCACTCCGGACTTTCTTGATAACGTGCCCCTAAAGGCATAGCATAGAAAAACCCCGAGAGATGATAGTGAAGGGATGATGGTTCCCCTAGTGAGACGGAATCATAATTGACCTGGAAAGTGATTATCCCAACATTAACACTTACAACTCCACATCAAATATAGCCACGATTTACTATTTGCTATACATGTGTGCAAACCACTTTTCCAAACCAATCTGTTTTTTTTAAAATGTTCGGAATTCTCTTTTGTGTGTCCCTTAAAAGCTTTTTTACGAGCTCGTTCAATTTAGAATCTCACCTAAATTTCACTCATAAACATTCAAGGTTTTAAAACCTGTCACTTCATCTTTTAAAACTTTACTTTACCAAAATGTTATTTCCAAAACAATTCAAAAATAGATTTCACAAAACCTACTTTCTACAAACGAATTTCGAACAATATTTCTTCACCAACATTATTTCTTAACGGTTTTCGAAAACAGTTTTCGAAGTTGATTTTCACATACGTATTTCAAAATAAATGATTTAGTCCCCATGTTGTGACCCGCTATTTTTGATGTTTTGCCCACCTTCAAGAGCAGCGGTCATTACCATGGTGCGTACTAGTCATTTTGTGTTTTCACAAAAGTGGCGGATTTTCACATAATTTTTTGTGTGCTCGATCATTCACCTTTCATTTCTCAAAAAAATTCCTTCGTTTCCCTCGTCGGAGCAAGTGAAGCAACATGAAGACCAACGCCAACCATTCGAACCAAAGATCAGAGGAGCATCAGTCCGAATCCAGCAACGTGAAGACAATCAACAACCATTCGCGTTCAGGAATGTCGGAAATTAGAAGAACACAAACCCGTGAAACAAATCGAAACACATGAAGACCGACCACATCCAAACAAACGTCGAGTCCAAGAATGTAAAGAATTAGAGGAACACCAGCCCGTTTTGTTTGATCATAGTACCGCTTCACTGCAAGCGCCCGAAGACAAGCGAGTAGCCGGTCAAGAGCCCAAAGACGAGCGAGCAGCCGGTCAAGAGCCCGAAGACGAGCGAGCAGCCGGTCAAGAGCCCGAAGACGAGCGAGCAGCCGGTCAAGAGTCCAAAGATGAGCGTGCAGCCAACCAGGAGCCCGACGTAAGAAGTCAGTCAGAAGCCTGAAGGCGGACCAGAAGAATTCAGAAGAAGTTTAGCTCAAAATTCCCCATTTTTAATGACTTTTTAGGATTGATGATGTATAGGTTTTCCCCCTATGATTATTTCCTCTCTTGTCCATTTCTGAATAGATTACATGTATAGGTTTGTACATTCCCTCTGAATTTGTTTAGATCAACGTGTATAGAGTTCCCCACTCCCTATTTTATTTGCGAATGACCGAGCGTCAAAATTCATATTGAGAAAATCCACCACTTTGAAAACACGTGTTTTCAAAATTGTTTTTCCAAAACTTGGTTTCTTTTGGCATGCACGTATAATGAAAAGAACGAATAAGGAATGACCCCTCACAGTTATATGTCATTCATCAGCCTTCCTTTATGGGCTGAAAATTTACGGTATCTACAGGAGGCATCCCCTAAATAAACAACACCAACAAATGCAACCGAGCACAAAGCAAAACACATTCATTGCACTCATGACAAAAAAGTCACTTGCACTTCCAGTCATTTCAAATCCATCAATCATTCACAAGTCTTGTCCACCTCAAAAATTTGCACAATCATGTGTTCCATCCTAACCTTGTCACACACCATTTACCCTAATATCTCAAATCAGGAAGTTCAAACCCCTCTCAATCAGAATCACCATGCGCGCCAATGACCAAAAGGGAAAGAATGTGTCATATCATAGGGCCACCATGCGGGAGTTGTCACTCCCTAAAAGTTCAAAACTCCGGAGCCAATAACCAGCTAAACATCATTCCAAAACAACTTCTCTCACATCACACCCAACAGCTATACCACCTTCAGGACCAACGATGATGGGATGAGCTTCATGAACTACGAGCTGAATTTGATTCAAGCGAGACTAGTCATAACCTTACCACTCAAGCACTGCAACCAAAACACAAAAATTATTCAGTCAAATCCAAAGTCAACATTTCCGTCTTCACCAACACTTCATGCATCTTAGATGTTGTAATTCCATATTACCACTATATAATGCATTGTAAATAGTTGCATTTGCATACTCTCATATCGAAACGACATCTTTGGGAAAAATCTTGAGAGATTGATTGAACAGAATGCTTGACCCACTAAACTCTCGACCCGTCAATTCACACATGGGTCTAATAAAAAACGAGCACCGCAAACAAAGTGAGTAGTGTGCGAAGAGAAGTATTTTCTCTCGAATTCCAAATAAGGGTAATGGACAATCCACTGAGCGATGAAGGAAGATAGAGCGAGTCCATAGAGGTAAAACCACGAGCGACATGTGCATTCTTTCAGCACATGGAGAGGCAATACATAGTAAGATCAATGTCGATAGCAAGTCACGGACTGTGATTCATGCAAAGATCTGAGAATTATAAGAAAACAATCATCGACTAATGAGAATGACAAGGCACATAGGAACAAAAATCTCCACAAAGCCAAAAAACTTTGACAGCCCTGTACATAATCCCTTAGTGAGCCCCGCTGATCCTTCCATGATAAACCTTTTTTTTACGAACTCCACAACATGCCACGTACATATATTTGCTCGCCCTTGAAATAGAGGATATTGAAGGAGCCGGACCCATGGTCTCTCCCCCACCATCTTTCACCAGAACAACAAACAAAAATTTCTAAAGAATTCAGTGAGTCAATGCAACTCCAAAGTCAAACACCAAAAATGTTCAAGAAGATCGATGAGTCAATGCAACTCCAAAGCTGAAAGCCAAAATACAGAGCAGAGAATGCTTGAGAAGGTTGATGAGCCAAATGCAATTTCAAAAACACAAAATGAGAAGAAAGTTCAAATTGTACGCCAGAAGAGGCAAGAAGGAGAAATCCAAACCAAAAGGACCAATGATGTCCCGAAGAAACCGATAAGGGGTTATCAAAACCCGTCTAATCACTTCACCCATGGCAAATGCGAAATATGTCCTCTATTGTACAAAAGCTCCATAATTCCTAAACAAATCCTCGAGTCCCATGTGACATACATCATACCATTCAACCCCGTTATAACCCAATAAAAGACCTCTGACTCGTTAGCTGGTGAGTGTTAACTGAAAGCATCGGATCTGAAACATGAATCATAAGTTTCGTACTTGTTACCAACATGTCCCACCTTATAACAAAGGGACCATGAGCGAATGAGTGTGACCTTATCTCACAAGGTCTTTAGAGTGCGAGTGACTCTTTGATTAAACCACCAAATCATGAATAACCTACCCCATTGCAGGTGAGGAACTTGTAAGGATTGGAAAGTCCAAAACCTCGAAAGAAATTCTAAGGAAAATACTGCTCCGAGCATCGAGAGTAACATCACACCATTAGCATACAAGACCATGCTCACGAGAGATTGACCCATATCCCTCCATGAGAGGAAAGTGCTTCATGCATTATAGTTCAACAATCACTCGAGATCGAACCGAAGATTTCTTATATTCGTAAACCTCATAGTAATAGAGATAGGACAAAACCTTCTTTCTAAAAAACAAAAACCACATATGCATTTTGCATCGCATCTAGCATTTAATGTCTGCATACATCGTAATCACTTCATCTCCAACATCCGACCGGTAAGAACTATGCCTAGTCTCGCTGAAGGTGGACTTCAGTTGCAGTTGTTGAAGCGTAACTTTTGGTCAAAAGAAATCAAAAACTGGGGTCATCTGGAGCCACACGAAGACTATTCTAGAGCCATCGACTATCATACTCGAGCCTCATAGGCACCACTCTCAAAACCAAGTAGGTGCTACCCGAAGCCATTTGAAGATCATCTTGGAGCCGTCCAGTGTTATTCATGAGTCACACCAAGACCAGCCCCGGAGCAACATCGAGGCCATCTCAAACCAAGCTGAAGCCATGCGGGAGTCATCGTCAAAACATTGAGACCATCCCTAGAGCTACACAGGGGTCATCCCAACAGTCCGAGAACAATATGGGAGCCACCTCAAATCCATATCGGAGCCATTTCGTCACCAGGGTCTTGCCTACAGAGTTTCGAACTACGTATGGTCTGATCTCAATACGAAATTGAGTACGTAGGCAGCCCGCCCAGGGTGCGACCACTGATAAGTGTGAAACGTATAGGCTTTTTAGGGTTTAATTACCTTATAATTTGTAACAATTCAGGCAATGTTTCCCACTTATTATGTGTTTTTCCTAAGATTGATGTTTTGATGAGAACTGATGTATTTTATATGCTAAATATAGGAAAAACCCAGAGAAATGAAGAAATTACATCATAAGGATTGCAACGCGACAAACAGGGAACAAATCCGGAAAAAGAGGCGAAGATTGGTCATGTCCGGACCAAGATAGCCGGACGCAAATCCGGACATCACATGTCCGGATCCGGACACAGGTCGGACGTGACCCAAATCCAGATCCGAGAGTTTTCTACCTTGTCCAGATCCGGACACAACCCGGACACAATCCGGACGTCACACAGCGATGAAAAATAAAAACGCACTCGTACTGATAATTGTGCTTTCGGCGCAATTATCAGACGGGCGGCACAATTATCATACCTCAGCTTATTTTATGCAGAAGCCATACTCAATTAATGCAGTGGACACCAAACTTCCACCAACGTCTGTCTATTTCCTCAGCCTATTTAAGGAGTCCTTAGCCTTCATTTGAAATCGTCCCAGACTCTCAGAGTCTAATCCTCTCTTCCTCCTCTCTACACATTACACTCTCATCCGTTATAAACCATCCATCCCCATTCATAAATTTCCTCCGTAACTCTTCTCCCTCACTCACAGACAGAACCCTGCTCACTGTGCTTCATTTTTCCCTTGTCCGACCCACGTCCGGATCCGGACGTGCACCAGGAGAACGTGTCCGGATCGCGTCCGACCCTAGACAGCCGGACAGGAGACGTCCGGATCGCGTCCGACCCTAGACAGCCGGACAAGAGTGGAATTTGCAGAATCGTCTCGACGGCTTCTAAAACCAGTTTTTCTGCTAAATCCCTCTATCCTTATGCTGTTTATACTGAGCATTGTTATTTTGTCTATGGCTGAGTAGTCGCTTTTAATTTCGGTTTACTATGTATCTCTAGAATAATTATTTCTAAACCCTTGTGATTTTCTGCAGTACAATAAAGTTCTTTACCCTTATGAATTCTTAGACTTGTTAATCTGATCAATTAATTGAGTCTATCAGTTTGTTAGCTTATAAGTGAGAACTGCGGCTATCAATTGACTACAGGGAAAGAACCGGTTAGTATAGAGATGGTAATTCCTCTAAAAACACTAGCTGACCATTGATCTAGACTATGCTTAAAGCGATTAGTAAACAGTGGATTCATAACGAGAGTTAGGATTCGGTCTTTGCTAATTAGAATTCGTGGAGCGGGAGACCGAATACGAGTTATCCTTATTCTAGGGTTTTATTCAGAATATTGTAGAAATCACTTAGGGGAAGAAATTGCAATCTAGAGAGAAGTAGTAAACCGGAATTTCCTTTATCAAACAAAAACCAAAAACAAATTGTTTACCTGTTATTTATATTCTAGTGAACTCTTTTACAAACATTCACCATCACAAACAAAAACCCCCAATTTCCTGTTATTTATAGTTTCCTTGTTTGTGTGAAAGTAGAAATTAAACTAGCTGCTGCCTCCTTGGATTCGATACTCAGGGAATACTCCGAGATTTAAACTTGCTATAATCGACCGGTACACTTGCCGTTAGTTAACCCTTAGCACAATTTACCGTTAGGTTTTACCCCAACAAGTTTATGGCGCCGTTGCCGGGGAGGCACGGTTGCTTAGTTTGATTTTTATTTTTATCTTCTTTAATTTTTTTTTGTTTTTCCCCTTTAGTTTTGTCTCATTTTATTTTGTTCTTTTACAACTGCATTACTGACATCATCTGATCTTGGTTTATGGTCAAAACTCGTTCTGAAGGAGACCCTGAATTCGAAATCGAACCAGATAGAAAGAGTAACAAGAAGGATTCGGAAGAGGTTAGTGCTGGATCCTCCAATTGAGCAGGAGGTGTTCCTAAAAGATTCACCAACAGAAGGAATTGTTGAAGAAGAAATTCTAAACAACCCCTCAGGAACCAATATGGAGAATCCAGAGAGGCACATGAGGGATTACACCCGCCCAAGCGTTGAAGGGCTTGTCTCACCAATAGTAATCCCTGCGTTACCAGCAGGAGAGCATTGGCAGTTCAAAACACACTATGTTACTATGGTCATGAACACCTCAATTCAGCGGAACAATCACCGAAGATCCCAATGTCCATCTCACCACTTTCCTGAGATTGGTAGGAGCTTGTTCTACATCAGTTTCACAAGAAGTTGCTAGATTGACTCTCTTCCCATTCTCCTTAAGAGACAGAGCTGCAGAATGGCTAAACTCATTGACACCCAATAGTATCACTACCTGGACAGAGTTAGCAAATGCATTTCTGGCAAAATATTTCCCTCCTTCTCGGATGCTGATTATGAGAGGAGAGATTACCAATTTTAAGCAGTTCACTGGTGAGACATTATCTGAGGCGTGGGAGCGCTTCAAAGGGATTGTGCGCAGAGTACCACCCATGGCTTGGGAGAGGAGGTAATTTTACAGTCCTTTTACAAAGATTTAGATCATTCAAGTCGTTTGTTGGTAGACACTTGTGCAGGAGGGAGCCTCATGGAGCTACCAATAGCCAGAATCAAGGAATTACTGGAGACCATCGCCAATGCTTCCAACCAGTGGGGAGGTGCGAGAACCGGAGAAGCTGCACCAAAGAAAACTGCTGGAGTCTATGAAGTAGATTCGAATACTTTTCTGGCTGCCAAGATGGAAGCAATGTCTAAACAATTTGAAAAGATGTGTGCAATGATGAACCCTCAATCAAGCGCTGCTGTTGTGACCGAGTCTTTCCCACAGTGTGAGTATTGTGGTAGAAGTTCCAACATGTGCCAGTGTACTTCTCAGCAAAATGAAGAGGTAAACTATCTGGGGAACAGGCAAGGGAATTTCTACAACAATCAAAACAACCAAGGATATCAGCAGCAGAGGTTCCAGGGAAATAACTACAGTCAGAGGCCTCCACAGCAGAACACTCAGCACTTTCAGGGACCTCACCAAAATCAGCAAATACAGAACCAGCAGGCACAGAAACATCCAGCTGGTGTAAGTTCAGGTTTAGAAGATATGATGCGAGAGTTTATCTTGTCGACCAATAGGAAACTCGAACAGCAAGAGAGCACCAACCATGAAAACAAGACCTTCATCTTGGAGCAGAGAGCTTTCAACAAACATATTGAGACTCAAATTGCCCAACTAAGTGAAAAACTTTCTGATAGACCTGCAGGGGCTCTACCTAGCCAGCCAGAGAAGAATCCTCGCGAGTATGCTAAAGCTGTTTTTGTTGTGGAAAAAGATACTCCACTTGTCGCTGCAATTTTACCTGTTCAACAAGAGGTTAAGGACTCCAATAAAATTTTTGAAAAACCCAAGGAGAAGGAGTCTCCTGAAACTCAACCTTCTCACTCTTCTGTTCCCAATCGTAAATTTGAAGAACCTATTCCTTTTCCTGACAGGTTAAAGAAGAGGGACCTTGATGAACAGCTTGGGAAATTTCTTAAAATTTTTAAGAAATTAACTAAAGATATTCCTTTTCCCGATATGCTTAAGTTAATGCCAAATTATGCTACACTGGTGGATGATATCTTGGCTAACAAATGCCCTTTGCAGGAAAAGGAAACAGCGAAGAAGGTAACTACTAGGAGTAGTAAAGGCAAAGCTACTGAGCCTGAGGTGAGCATAGAGCAACCGGTGCTGGAGAATGAGCAGAATTATGAAGTTACCAAATCTCCGTCACCTACATCACCTACAGTTGAAGTTGCTCCCCCAGTTCCATTTCCAAACAGAACCAAGCGTTCCAAAGAGGATAGTGAGTTTGATAAGTTTCTTACTTTACTTCGGCAACTATCTGTTGATATTCCCTTTGTTGATTTAGTTGCGAAGGTACCTAACTATGCCAAGTATTTAAGGAAACTTTTATCTAACAAAGCAAAGTTAGTCGAGACAGGAACTGTTCAGCTCACAGAAACTTGTTCAGCGATCATACAGAAGCGCTTACCAGAGAAATGCAAAGATCCTGGAAGCTTCACAATTCCATGCAAAATAGGAGACATTGACTTCGACCACTGTCTTGCTGATTTAGGAGCGTCGATTAGTCTCATGCCATACAGTTTATTTGAGAAGCTTGGAATTGGAGACTTACAGCCTACACGAATGACGCTTCAGTTAGCAGATCGCTCCATGGTTTACCCTTGTGGAATAGCAAAGGATGTGATGGTTAAGGTGCAGCATCTGTACTTCCCCTGCGACTTTGTCGTACTCGACATGGCTGCAGATCCAACGGTCCCTATTATCCTTGGAAGACCCTTCCTAGCAACAGCCGACGCTCGAATCGAAGTTGCTCATGGAACGATCACCTTGAATGCCGAGGGTGAGAAGCTACTGTTTTATGCTGGTAGGTCTTCGAAAACTGTTTTGGAAGTTTCCCGGAGTTCGTGTCATCAGGTTTCAAAGCCGGCTCAATCTTTTGGAATTTCTTAAGAGAACAAAAACATGGTCTAGCCAAAGACCGAAAAGACGGGCAGCTCATTGGGAGGCAACCCAATCTCTTTTCTTCTATCCTCTTGATTTTCATTTCAATTCACGTTTTTACTTCTTCTAATTCCTTTGTTAGCTATTTTTCTTTGGTTGATTTTGTTTAAAATGTAGGTTTGATGAGGAGGAGAAACAGAGTACATGAGGCAATTCTCGGTTGAAATAAACAGAGTGGTCCGGGACATGTTACAGGACCCAAGTCCCGGACCAGAAGGGAAGGCAAGTCTCGAACAGAATTCATGGGGTGGTCCGGAACCTGTTACAAAACTTAGGACCCGGACCAGAGGCGCGTCCAAATCTCGAACTAAAAATCGATGCGGTCCGGGACTTTATACAAAACTTGAGTCCCGGACCTAGAGGCTTGAAACTCTCGACCTGTTTTTGCATAGTGGTCCGGGACCTCATCCATATCTTAGGTCCGGACCCATACAGCTTTGAAAAAAAAACATGAGAACACAGAACAACAGGTCGTCTTCATTCTTCAATCTCACTCAATCCCTAACTCCCTCTCTCGCTCTCGCCTCCGCCTCTCGACCTCGCCTTCTCTCGCCCAGTCTCGAAAGCACCACTTCACTACAGCCAAACCCACCACACACCGTAGCTACTCCCGTCCTCGCCACCGACACCCACCCTTCCTCTCTTCCTGTACCCACCTCGCCCTCTCCTCTATCGCCTTTCACTCTCGCCATCGACGCACCTCCATTCACCACCCCCATCGCCGTCGCACTCACCAACCCACCACACCACATTGTCACCACCAGCCACCCCTCTATCCCGTTGCCACCACTCCTCTGTCGCCTTCAAACCACGCCCTCGCCTCCGCCTTACAGCCCACACCACTCCCTTGCTCTCGTTCCGAATCTCCACCATACTCTCGCCCCTGTCCCGTTCGAAACCGCACGGACCATTTGCCCAAAACCAAACAAACCCTTCACCAATCACTAATCCAAAATTCAATGGCACCCAAACGAGCTAGACAAAACACTGCAGGTGCATCTTCATCCGCCGCTGCTCCACCATCACCCGATGCAGCTCCACTCCGGGTCCGGGAGACAGTTGATTCCGACTTCATCAATGAAGCGGCTAGGAATTGGTACCATGCTCGCGAGAGAAAAATACTACCTGAAAGGTCAGTGTGTCCGACCTTAATTGCTGAATTTGATTTAGAAACACTGTTTAATGCACGAAGATGGGTGTGTCTGCTGACTCGAGGAGGGCGATTTTACCCGAGACTGGTAAAGTTGTTCTATGCTAATGCGACGGTGAGTGATAATGGGGATACGATTAATTCTGTGGTCAAAGGCGTGAATATCTCTGTGGACGCTCTTAGCATTAGGCGTTGTATGAACTTGCCCATGGCTGTTCGAATGCCAACTGCGGAGAATAGGGCAAATATGCCACTATTGTCTAGACAAGCTAAGGAGCACTATATTAACTTGATTGTCCATGATCCCGAAGTTCAAAATCGGCAGCGTAGGAATAACCAGGACAAGCAGGTTGTCACAGGGGATAAGCTAAAACCCCTCGAGAGCGTCTGATTTTGGGGGTACTGATGTCTAATGTTCGCCCCCGGGAGTGTGCGCCGATTTGAATGAGTATGACTGCTGGCTTATGCGTTACATCCTGGACGACGCCTATGCCGCTGCAGGGGTTCCTCCTGGTATGCATCGCATCATCTTTACTTCTATGCGCCGGGTGGTTCAGACCGATCACTCCGCCTCTCTTCCCTTTCCACACCTCATATCCTCGTTACTGGTTGCCAAGAGGGTGGATGTATCTGACGAAGAAATGCAGTATCCTCGGTCCCCTCTCGATATGACAATGATGAGATTCTTCCAGTGGGAGAAGATCGACGGGCAGTGGGTAAAGCGCCGACGCGCTGCACGCGCACCCAGAGTTGCTGAGGTTGCTGATGAGGCTGAGGCCGCTGCTGATGAGGCTAATGCTGCTGCTGGTGGTGGTGAGCTCCCTGACTTCCCGATGCCTGCTGGTCCGGCCCCGGGCTATGATGAGATGCTCCATGAGTTTAGAGCCTGGAGGGGGACTGCTACAGCTTACTTCGACGGTTTTACGAGTCGTCTAGATGGGTATGGTCAGAGACTCTCAGCTTTAGAGACCCGTCAGACTGACTATGAGGCCAGACGGGATGCTCAGTTTGCTGAGTATGCGGCTCGTCAGGAGGCCCGATTCCGTGAGTATGATGAGCGATTTACACAGTTGGAGTCTTGGCGCATGCCCCGGCGGGTAGCACATGAGTTGGTGTCTGCTCACTCCTACATCAGTCCATCTATCTTTTATTGCACTTTTTGATTTTCCACTGACGTTGACGTTTGTGATGTTTTAATGTCTTTTAGCTTGCTAGGTTGCAACTTCTGGTGACCTTCGTTTTCTTTTTGGATTGTTGTTGTTATTTTGGTACTCCTGCCACTTACACTTCGTGGTTATGTTCACTGCTTTCCTTGCAAATATCTTGTCTGCTGCTTTGTGATATTCAAACAGGACTGCCAACATTTTGTGTGCAATATCGAAAGAAAACAAAGGAGACTCTGCCAAAATTTCCAAAACCCCCTTTTCATAAGTGTGGGGACATCATCTTCATCGATTATTCAGGGGAGTCCTATTCTTTCTTTTGCACTATATTCACATTCTAGTAGCAATGAGGACATTGCTATTCTCAAAGTGTGGGGAAGTAGTAAAGGGGGTTGCACATCTAATTATTTGTTTTATGTGGCTCCTGACAATACTTATTCTCCCTTCACTAACCTTTGATGACCCTCCACAAAAATTTTTAATTCGACATACTTGGTTTTCAGCTGTGGTCAGATGCATCAGTCAGGAATAACATACAAGTAGCAAACATTTTTGAGATTTAATCTGATTTCGGTCATAAGAACTTTGGTTATACTGCTTGGATTGTCGGTTTTGGTTAAATTTACATCTATTTCCTTTAATAAAAGGTGAGACCATTGTGTGACTATTTTGTTTGAACTAACTTGGGGCTTTTGGAAAGTTTGGAATGAATGGAAGGAAAGGACAAAGGCAAGGTACTCCTCTAATCTACTCTGAACCGGAACAGACCTCTCCCATTCGGTAATTAAGCCCGTGGAGTGCCTCATCACTCATCTACCTAAGATCATCTGATCTGGGATAGAAGGCCCACACCGCTACAAGGATGGGGAGAAAAAGTCTGAGGGGATGAAATGAATAATGCTTACTCAGAAAAATTGGAAGGAAAGTTCTTTCATGCTAAACAGTTTATTGCAAATTCTTCCTTGATTATGAGTATGTGGCAATGAAAGGTAATGTGGAATATGACATTACTTCTTGCCCCTTGTCGTCCAATGAATTGTGGAAAGCAAATGGAAAGTAGAGCCCTGAGTAAAGTTTGGATTAAATATTTATGATGATAGTCTCATGCATTTGTCAAACACTCTATCTTCACTGTTTAAGAAAACTTGCAGTACTAATCGCTGTCTCTTATGACTGTTTTTTCAGCATTAGATTTCCTTGAACATTTTCCTGACCTGATAAATCCCCGCTTTTGGAAATTTTGGTACTTTTTGATTGCAGTAATTGCTTGAGGACAAGCAAAGGTTAAGTGTGGGGATGTTGATAAGTCAGGAATTTACCTATTTCTAAAGGGTCTTTTGATGCCTAATCTGTTACCATTGACTGCTAAATTCCTATCTTATGAGCACTTTTATGTTTTTTGTTTGCAATTGTCTTCTTTTATGGTTTTTGTGTGCTTTTTCAGATTTTTAATCTCAAAGGAAACACATTCCTATCACTAGTGGAACACATGGAAAATCAACAAACTGATTTGAGTCAAAGACAACAAACTCTCGATTTAAATTCAAGCATGGTCCGGGACTTGATTCTGGAGCTAAGTCCCGGACCACATTGTGACTCAAAATCTCGACCTGAATACAGATATGGTCCGGGACTTGTTGCATAACTTAAGTCCCGGACCACAATGAAGCATCACTCTCGACTGGAATTCAAACATGGTCCGGGACTTTATACACAACTTAAGTCCCGGACCACACAAGGAAAGGAACCTCGACCTGTTTCAATGATACGGTCCGGGACTTCATACATAACTCAAGTCCCGGACCATATGACTAGAAGCGGACATCTGTATCTCGCGAAAGGAAGAAAAGAGAATAAAATTCTCTTTCGAACAGACCACCGCCCATGCACTAATCATCCTTTCCAGCATTTCTTCCACACTGTTATTTTGTCCCTTCCGTGCTGCTTTCAATTATCCACAATCCCACTAAATCAAATTATTTCCCTAAAACCAGCAACACCACCCACCATTCCACTTAAAAGACTCCAGCATCATCTCCACCGATTTGGCTACTGCTACGTACTCAAGCTAATGAGTTCTATAAATGGAACTCAAATCCCTCTCATTCAAGACATTCCAGAGTGCATCTCACACTCTCCATCCATCTCCATCTCATTTCTCACGTTCCATTCATAACACCATTTCCATTAAACACCACACACATCCATAGAAATCTGGAATACACAAGCAGCTGGGGACTTCACCATTATCTGGAGATTGAGCAGAGGAAACTGCTGGTTGTGCACAGAGACTCCATCAAAGAGCCTTAAAACAGAGTTTCTTCTTCTTTTTCTTCTTTAATGTTATTTACATATTGTTGCAGTAATTCCATTTCCATGGCTGAGTAATTTCTATAAATTTCGGTTTGCTATGTAATCCAAATTCTGAGGTTCCATTATCTTTGTGATTTACCATTTTAACAGATTAAAGTGTTGTTCCTTGTTTATTGTTTATAAATCTTGTGATTTGGCCAATTACTGGATTTTATCTGTTTATCTGCTTATAAGTGAGAACTGCGGTAGATAATAGACAACAGGAACAGCACCGGTTAATTTAGAGATGGTAATTCCTCTAGGATATTAACTGATCATTAAACTGGATTATTCTTAAAGCTGTTAGCAATTAGTAAATTTGTAACGAGAGTTAAAATTTATTAACTGTTAATTAGATTCCACCGAGCGGGAGACCGAACGTGGAAATTCTGATCTAGGATTTTAATCTAGATGTTGGTAAACACACTGAAAAAGGAGCCGAGGAAATTGGAGGATTAGTAAACCGGAATTTTCCATTCTCATTAATTCAGAAACATCATTTTTCTGCTCACTGTTGCTCTTGCATTTTTACTCTTGTTCTTATTTATATTTTGCTTCAGTACTTAGTAATTCAACAAACAAAACCCCCCTGTTACTTGAGTTATTTTACTTTGTTTTGTTCTTAAATATTAATCAAACTAAAACGCTGCCTCCCTTGGATTCGATAACCTGGAGGGACACTTCTAGGAAAACTTGCTACAATCGACCGGTATACTTGCCGTTAGGTTTTTACCCAACAACCACCTCACAGGCGAAAGTTCCCCATTCTTCCTCGCTATCACCAAATGGAGCCATCTCGTAGCACTTCCTGGAGCCATCCCGAGCTATCCTGGAGCCCTCATGAGAGAATCCTGAAGTCATAACCAGACCAAAGCCATCCATCCATGACCAAAAAGTCATCAATCACGTCAAAATTCACTAATCACATCAACCCACCATTCGACTCAAAATCCAAACCAAAGCAAAATCCACTAACCACCCCGAAAATCTTTAACCAGATCAAAACCACTAGCCATCCCAAAAATCTCTAACCAAATCAAAACCCACCAACCATCCTAGAGCCGTTGCTCATAAGGGAATCACAAATCAAACCAGAGCCATCTGACCGCACCGGAGCCATCCGATCACATCGGAGCCATCTGATCATATCAAGGCCGTCCGATCATATCAAAACCATCGAGTTTCGAAAGTCACTCCTTCACAAAAAAAAACCATCCATTCAAAGACCGATTACAAAATCATCAAAGCCAAAAAAAACTCTAGAGCCATACCGGAGCCATCTCGAAACTCTGGAGCCAAGAGTCCTACAAAATCCCGAAACTATAGTGCACATCGGGCGAAACTGTCAAAACAAAACCGAAACACAAGTCCCACACTGACAAAGTCAAGGGCCATATCAACAAAACATTCGACTATCCCTCACAAAAACAGTCAAAAAAGCACCCAATCCCGAATCAATCCACGACCAGAGTCATCCTCAAATCAACCACCCAAAGCAGCGAGTTTCGTACAACTCCTTAAAGTATTATAGGCTCATCATAAGTCCTATAGCTAGATGTCAAGAGGTCTAGTTGAGGCACTCCTAAGTCCTAGTACTTTCAATCGCATTCAAGGCCCGTCATAAGCCCTAGGACTGGATATCAAGAGGTCTAGTTGAGGCACTCCTAAGCCCTCGTGCACCTTAAACCAAATCGGGTTGTTGGTATTATAGGCTCGTCATAAGTCCTATAGCTAGATATCAAGAGGTCTAGTTGAGGCACTCCTAAGTCCTCGTACTTTCAATCGCATTCTAGGCCCGTCATAAGCCCTCGGACTGAATATCAAGAGGTCCAGTTGAGGCACTCCTAAGCCCTCATGCACCTTAAACCAAATCGGGTTGTTGGTATTATAGGCTCGTCATAAGTCCTATAGCTAGACATCAAGAGGTCTAGTTGAGGCACTCCTAAGTCCTTGTACTTTCAATCGCATTCTAGGCCCGTCATAAGCCCTAGGACTGGATATCAAGAGGTACAGTTGAGGCACTCCAAAGCCCTCGTGCACTTTAAACCAATCAGGATTGTTGGTATTATAGGCTCGTCATAAGCCCTATAGCTAGATATCAAGAGGTCTAGTTGAGGCACTCCTAAGTCCTCGTACTCTCAATCGCATTCTAGGCCCGTCATAAGCCCTAGGACTGGATATCAAGAGGTCCAGTTGAGGCACTCTTAAGCCCTTGTGCACCTTAAACCAAATCGGATTGTTAGTATTATAGGCTCGTCATAAGTCCTATAGCTAGATATCAAGAGGTCTAGTTGAGGCAATTCCTCTCGTACTCTTAATCGCATTCTAGGCCCGTCATAAGCCCTAGGACTGGATATCAAGAGGTCCAGTTGAGGCACTCCTAAGCCCTCGTGCACCCTAAACCAACTCTAATGTTAGTATCCTAGGCACGGCATAAGTCCTAGTGTTAGATATCAAGAGGTCTAACTGAGGCTCGTCATAAGTCCTCGTACTTTCAATCGCCTTCATGCACTCACAGTCGCATCCCAATGTACCACAAAACCATAGTGAGAATTTTTGGCGCCCTCTCAACCTTGATCGAATTCTGCAAGGGTTTGCAGAATTGAATCAAGGGGAGCCATCTGTAGACACCAAAAATTCTCACCCTATAAAGAAAATTCCAGAATAAGAAATACAATAAGAGGGGTCATCGCCTTTCTTTTTTTAAAAACATATTAACGTGTGTGCCAAAGTGAAACCATCGTTTTACGACAAAATTTTTAACCAATTTTTAAGCATTTTAGAAAAACCCAATTTTCCAAAAAATTCAAACAATAATTTGTTTAGACTTTTTTTTATTATTATCTATTTAGTTATATTCATTTTTTATATCGTTAGTCGTGGGTATTTCATTTACTTTATTTCACTTATATTATTTTTATCATTTTTCATGTATTATTTTGTACAAAAAACATTTCATTTTTATCCCCTTTAGTCTTACTCTGCATGTTATATTTTTTAAAAAAAACATTAGCGTTTCTGATGATTTTCCTCATGTCAAATTAAACCTTTTGACTTCTCTCCCTCAGTTTTGTATGAAGTTCTATTGTAGCGAGTCCTTACCTTTTTTATTTTTCAACGGACCAAAACTTGATCTTAACCCAATCTTCAGTCAAACCTAAGCTCATCCTATCCAAGTTTACAGCCCAAAACCGAAGCCCACATTAAAACCCAACCCATCTCCTAAACCCTAGTTCTACTGTTATAAAAAGACATTCAAAAACATTACAGTGGGACAGATTTTTCTGGAGATCAGCCACCAACTCCCGATATATTCTAGAGAATTCTTACGTTGTCAACTCCTGTTCTTCGACTTCCCCATGCAAAAAACTCGTCCCGGCCTAGAACCGCCAACACCCATCTTCTTCTTCCTCTCGAACTCGAATCGGTAGAAACCAAAAAAAAAACTTCAAAGAAAATTCTCCATCGTCTTCAAAATCTTCTCCCGTTTTCTAATCGCCACCTCACGCCTCTGAACTTCCTCTTTCACCGAAACCCACCACACTTTTGATAAACTTCCATCCTCTGCAAATCGTCAAAACTATCTAATTCTCTTCTCGTGTCGATTTCGGATGGTTTCGGGTAACAACAGAGTAAGTTTGGCGCTCTTGATTCTTATTTCCTTTTCGCTTCTGAGCGATTTCGAGTTCTCTAGCATCCTTTTTCACTCCGTTTTGCCTTCTCCCTTTCTCTTTTGGTATTTCATATCGATGGATGAATTCCTTACCCAGTATGGGTTTTAGGGTTCACGGGGTCGAATAAGATTGAAACTCGGTTATACACCTTCAGACTATGGCTGTGTTTCGACATACTCTCTTCCAGAGTTCCACAACTTGCTTTATTTTAGATATTTCAAGCCTGTTTTGGTATTCTTGTTTTAACTTCGTTTAATTCATGCTATTTATCTTGTTTAAATTTTGCTGCTCTCTTATTATGCTTTAACATTTTTGTTGTTCTCTGGGTCTCGTCTGACGGGAATTTACTTAGACCTCCAAAGCAAATTACCATTTTGTTTACTGAGATCTGTTCACGCTTTTGTAATGGTTATGCTTGGACCACTATTGTGATGGTGAGGAAGTCAGTGTTGTGCAAGATGTTTGTTCTATCATAACCCCTATCTGTATGCTACCTATTATTGTCGAAGAAAACTGACCCTACAGGAGCAACCAACCCTCGGGGAATGTCTGTTTATTCGGAGTGACATTTCTGAGCCCCTTGCTTGAAACAGATCCACGCCCATGTGAATATCACCATTGTGTTTGAGTTCCTTTCAATCTCTAGTACTTCTCTTTTTTTTCTTTGAATGACCATTTACAATCTGGGAGTTAACATCGAATTTATTTGTGTGTTTTGTGCCAGTTGTGCTAATCTTCCTGCAGGAAACCACATTACATGCTCATTTCTGTATATGTCTTTCTGAATATGAGACATTCCTTCACGAGAACCATTCTCGAAACTTCAGTTTTACACCACATAAGTTCTATTATTCTTCCTTGTTGATATTGATCGATTCCGAGTCGGGTTTGAGTGTGATTCAAGGCTACACTGTAACATTAAATTGTTTAGTATGTTCTCTGTTAGTTGTCACCGAGGTAGTTCCCCGTCAATTTTGATGTCATCCAAGTTTACATGTGAAGTCACCTTCATAATAAGATGCGGTTTTTTTAGTATGAGCATATTTACTGTGGTTCTGTCTACTTTGGCAATTGTTCTTACGAATAGTCCTTAATGTCGGAGACAGTTTCAAATCAAAGATTATGGTTCTATTTAATTTGGCCTTCGCTTGCCAACCGTTCTGGATTTTAGTCACCATTACTACTTGTGTCCATTGGTTTTGGAGCTGATTCACATCTGTTCTGTCAGGCTCAAAATTTATCTTCCTCTGTCAAAAGTTTTGTGAGACACTGGTAATCAATTGAGAAAAATCTGATGGTTTGAGTTTGTCACTACACTACTCTAGTCCATTCTGATGTGATGATAGAATGCATTTGATTGCTTTGGCTTAATCTTAGCATAATGATCCTGCAAACGTGCCATTAACAAGTCTGTTTCTCCTGTGTAGAAATATAAAGTGTACAGACAGTCGGCGAGTATCCCTTATCCAATCTCTTCCTTCCTTTTCTTTTATATTCGATTAATATTTTTCTGCTAAATGCCCAGCTAACTTTTGGATTCATTCTTCTGTTTTGGTGTATCTTTTTATTTTGTTTACAGAAAGAAAACGGTTCTTCCCTCCGGTAATGCCTTCTAAACCCAGCAAATCATAAACTCATGATGTTAGACTCTTGAATTAGAATCTGAGTGTGCTCGCTTGCTATTTTCCTCCCTGTAAACTCTTCTATATGCCCATGTATGTGTTGATGAGTAGATGCGAGAAACTATATATATATATATATATATATATATATATATATAATCTGGGCTTAAAGCCATTGTATTAAATAAACATAAGCAGGTGGACCGGTGTAACGGGCCTCATTAAAACCTCCTCACATAAAACCCAATGGGAAAATACTGAGGAGGAAAAGAGTACCCACCATGTCCAAAATACAAACCTAAGCACCGGGCTGACTCAAAGTGAGCACAGCTCTCTGATCCAACGCAAACAAAACTACTGCATTGCCAGCCGACTCCTAACCTTGGGCCAAAGGCGCAGAACAATAAAAACGGACTAGAACAACCCAAAACCAAGATTTGGGCTCAACCTACAACCCGTTTGGTCCTATATATATGCTTCTACCTGTTCTGATTGTGTACCTACCATCAATTTGTTGTCCTTCTGTATTTGATGAAGATAAGGCATATCTCCAGTATAGTGAGCTGCGACACATGTTTTAGCTATGTAGGTTTTAATAGAATGAGGATAATTCATGTGTGGTCACCTACTCGTTTCAGAGCATGAAACATGGAATAGTAACTGTAGCCTTCGGTTTGTTATCGTCTAACCTGTCTTGTGTAAAGTTTGTAACAAAGAAAATCAATGGGAGCTTTTATCCAAAAGAAGATCTAGCATTTAGGTTAATGACTTGGCTTGGATCTCACCTGGTAGCGAGGGAAATTTGTGGATATTGGACTGTTTTTCTTCTTTTTTAGTCTTCCAGATTAGAGTTTTGTTTGGCCTTTGAGATGGATCACAACGGTAAGATAATTGGTCTGCTAATTTAGTTTAGGTCTGACTAATGTCTGAGTTTATTGTATTTAGGTTTTAATTTCACTAACCCCCAATAAAAAAGAATTCGGTTCGGCCGTGTAATTCCGATTTGCTTTTCTTCTTCAGTTTTGAGCTGCTATTCATTTATGTTTGTTGATTGTCGATATATCTCTGTGCTGTATTTGTACATGTTTTACTTTCGGTTTTATTGTAATATATATTGCCCGTTTTCATCTGTTCATTGCTTAAGCACTAGACAACCCTCTAGGTCACCCATTTATGATAAGTCTTGGAGAGTACCCCACACCTAGCTCATTTCTATTTGCTTTGGGGGAATAATACCCTCCAAACTTTGAAGTTCTTTTTTAAGCCTTTGAAGGTACCCCACAGCTAGCTCATTTCTATTTGCTTTGTGGGGAATAATTCCTTCCACACTTTTAATGCCTATCCCAAACCACCCCTTAATTTCACTTAAAAAACTTAAACCCAAAAAAAAAGAATAAATTCAAATCTAAAGTTTGGCCCAATTCCAAGGCCCAAGATCAAATCAAGCCTCAGGCCCAAATTCCAAATTAGGCCCATAAATCAACTCAGCCCAAATTCCAAATGAGGCCCAAAAATCAAATTTGCCCCAAAGCCTGATCACCCAAAGGCCCAAGCCCATTTCGAGGCCTAAGCCCATTTCGAGCCCATCAAACCCAACTTTGACCCGAATTTTAACCAACCCAACTTTGACCCGAACTTTGACCAATCTAACTTTGACCTGAACTTTGACCAATCCCACTTTGACCCGAACTTTGACCAATCCAACTTTGACCCAACATTGACTGGCCCACTTTGACCTTGACCGAGCATTAAGTTTGACCCAAGTTTGACTAGTTCAACTTTGACCAACCCGAACTTTGATCCGGCCTGTCTGCCAATCTCGGCCCAAATTCAAATCAAACCCAATTCATTCATCCCAATTCAATTCAGTCCAATTCCATTCAATTCAAATTCAAATTCAATTCATCCAATTCAAACTCGACTTGTAAATCCCATTCAAGTTACAAACTCTGAAAATCTCTCTTCTCAAATTTCAAACATTCACTTTATTCGAATTCCATCAAGTTTTCAAAAGAAATCATTTTGCAGAATTTTAAAGGAAAAACTCTTCTCACATCACAAAAAACTCTTCTCAAATGCAGAAAGTTCTTCTCACATATACAGAAAGTTTTCTCCTAAAAACACTTCCCAAAATCAGTGTTTCTTCATCGAGAATTCGGAACAACTTCAAAAGTTTTGCAACTCAGTTTTTCAAACTCAAAACTAAACTGTTTTCGGGGAACATGGGATGTCTAACACCTTCAATGAACGTTTTCTTCATGGTTAGACATCACTTGTCTCCCTTCCAAAATAAAAATCTGAGGCAGGGCACTGGGGTCGTAACCTCCCTTGTCGTAGTTTGGATCTCTTTAGGCGGGGCATTAGGGTGACAAACCTCCCCTAATTGCAGCCTAGATTTTTACAAGGCGGGGTGCTAGGGAAGTAACGACCTTCCTAGCTGCAGCCGGGATTTTAGAATCGTCTAACTCCCTTTCGTTCGACTTCAATGTTTTCTGTTTTTAATTTTTTAAAACCCGGGAGTTAGAGACGTTATTAGGGTTTCTCGAGAACATCTCATTCATGGTGTTTCTCTCTAAATCCTATTTTTCGACATAAATTCCTTGCCCCATCTTTCGAGCCTCGCCACTTACCATTAATTGAGTGTCGTGTTCGAGGGGGTACATAGGGTAATCCCTCGGGATTATCTGCCCTTTTACAACAAAAAATGATTTTTCGATTTTAAAAACTTTAAGAGAGACAATTTTGACAATCATTCCTCCAAACAATTTAGCCCACCATCATCTCACTCTAAATTTGAAATATCCCAAAACATCAACCCTTTCATAATCTCAAATCCAAAAAAACTCGGGATCTCTACTCTAACTTCAATTGTCTCACACACTCAAATCATTATCCAAACTCAAATCATTCCAAACTCAAAACATCTCATGAATCCCGACTTCTTCCAAACTTCTATAGTCTCATAGGCCCGAGTGCCCCACAGACTCGAACACCTCAATCTCTCCACCATCTTAAGATTCAAATGTCTCACAGACCCGAGCGTCTCACAGACTAAAATATCTCATTTCCTCACCCCCTGAATATCCAAATGTATCATAGACCCAAATGTCTCACAGACTAACCTTTCAAACACCTCCAACCCCAAAAAATTCAAAAACCCAAGAACCCTGAACTACATAAGGTCTGATCTCAACTGGGAGTTGAGTATATAGGCAACCCACACAGGGTGCGACCCCATTCCAAACAAAAAAATCCCTTCCCCCTCTAAGGTGGCGCTCATATCTTTCAAAACGCTCAAACCTTCTTCGGCTCCCACAAACTTCAAACTATCAGACTCTAAGTCTTGTTCATTCACTCAACCTCAGACTTTTCTCAAACCTTCATCCTATACTCATTTGAATTCATCAATCTTTTCATTTGGTGCTAGCTTGGCAGAAAAGCTCGCCTCATCCACTCGTTTCTCTCCTCTTGTCCTAATCCTATCCTTGGCTTTTAAATGAATCTCTCTAAAAAGGTTTTGAAAGAAGGAAATCCCGACAATTGGAGACTGAGGTTTCCTCGGGCACCAATCCGAAGTCGTGGTCGTTGCCACTTCTAAGGGGTGTAACCCAGTGCGAACCCACAATAGAATCTCTGCAAATGACCAGATAAGTCCTATCCGTAGGCAACAATTTTAGAGTCAACCAACGGTTCTTAGAACCCTCCTTCCCTTCCTTCCTAATATCTTAGGTCAAACTAGGTGGTGACTCTAGTCAATTCCTTCTTATAGAGGCATAAGTTCGCGTGGAGCCCATTGAGAGTGGGTGTAGTGTTCACTAGCACTTCCCATCAAGCTTTTTGGGAAGGACGGACGATGAAGTAGGTATTTGAGGGCTGCCAGAATAACGGGTTTTCACCCTCCACAGAATGACATTTTCTATGATCTAGGCTTTTCAGTCAAGGACCATTTAGATATACCCCCCTCATACCGAAAAATCACCCTCCACACCAAGGAACCGTTTCCTTTGGTGATAACGAAGGGACTATCATATCTCAAGAAAAGTACGTAAAGGATTTGCTGAAGAGATTTGGAATTGAGGCATGTAAACCTTTTGACACACCTATGGTAGTTGGCACAAAAATGGGCATCATGACTGGTGACCGATCGGTCGATCAGCGATCATACAGGGAGATGATTGGTTCTCTACTATATTTAACTGCTAGTAGACCTGACATTATGTATAGGGTTTGCTTATGTGCCAGGTTTCAAGCAGATCCAAGAGAAAGTCACCTCACAGCTGTGAAAAGGATCCTACGCTATCTCAAAGGGACCATGAACCTTGGTCTCTTCTATCCTAAGTTTACTAATTGTAACATTGTAGGATTTTCAGATGTAGATTATGGAGGATCTATCACCGATAGAAAGAGCATGTCAGGGACAACATTCTTTGTTGGATCATGCTTGATAGCATGGGGATCAAAGAAACAACAAAGATGGCAATCTCAACTGCTAAATCTGTATACATAGCTGCAGCAAGCTGTTGTGCTCAACTCTTGTCGCTCAAACAACAAATTGGTGACTATGGTGTCAAAACAGGTACGTTGCCAATTATGTGTGATAATACAAGCGCCATCTCAATTTTCAAAAATCCTGTGCATTATTCTTGTACCAAGCATATTGACATTAGACATCATTTTCTTATAGATTGTTGTGAAAAGGAATTAGTTGGTTTAAAGTACATTTCTACTGAAAACCAACTAGCAAAAATTTTTTCTAAGCCACTAAGTAGAGAAAAATTCAACAAGATTGTTCATGATCTTGGAATGATATTCATTAATCACGATTAGGTTGTCTTTTGATTCCCACGATCGGTCACTAACACGTGAGCAACACCTTAACTTAGTTGTTCAGTAGTCAACATATAGTTTAATGCTATGTCAAACGACTACTTGAAATAGATATGTCAGCATTTCCACAAAAGTAAGGATAAAATAGAGAGAGTACACCAGATAGAAACGGGAAAAACTCAACGGATCGATGACAAACCGTCACGACCGCTACCCATTATGAATAGTACCGTTGGGACATGTCAGCGAGAGGACGAGGAGCGGTCACCGACCGTTACTCGATATCTATAAAAAGGTGATGCTATTTGCCCTCACTTTCTAAACTCTCCAAGCATTCAAGCAACTTCTCTTCTTCCTTACAAACACTCTAGAACGTTTTATGTGAAAAATCCCTTGCCTCACAACCGCCTAAGAACTCTCGATCAAAGAGTTAGTAAATTCTAGATTACTTCCAGATCAAATGGCACTCAAATCTGCTCTCCGGTCAAAGACTAAGGCCATCCTCAGGGATATCTCACCAGAACAAATGGCCGACATACAGCCGACAAATCTTCTCAGGGAATCACCGCCTGCTCGTCTATCCAAGACAGAAGAAGATCAACTTGCTCTGAAAGTCATGAACGAGGGAGAGCTTCTACCAGAAAGAGGTAAACTATATAAGCTCTCATCTACCAAAAATCCATAACCTCATTCAATCCAGCACTCTCAAACCCACTATCCTACTACTCCAACTCCCACAGAAAGACCAACCATGTATTCACCCCCCTTCACCAAAAATCACCACAAAACAGTCCAAAGCCAAGAATCCCAACATACCAAAATCCAAAAGCCACTCTACTGCTACAACCAGTCGTGCAACTCACGCATGCAAACGTAGCCAAATACAAGAAGCTCCATAAAAAGCCCACTCAACTTCTGAAAGAGCAACTCGCAAGTTGCACTTCACCGACAATGAAGAAGCCACCCCATCAGCTATCGTCGAGGCAGTCGTTCACCAGATAGAGGAGGACGAAGTGCAAAGTGACAAAAAGCCACAAAAGGAAGCCTCAGTGGAGGATAAAGGTCAAGAGGAAGGTGTGACTGCACCTGACTTAGAGGAGGAAGCAGAAATCATCCCTCAGACCACGGTACAGATCGACGACCGGTCGCTGACACCTCAACGACCAAGTCGTGAAGAAAATAGAGACACGGAGTCGCCCTCACCTGTAATTCAGACGCTCGAGGAGTGTGAGCAACTCAGAATATCCAAAGGCAAACAGAAGATGGCTCCCTCACCACTAATGGTGGCCACGGGTCCGGTTCCACCGGTTCCGGAAAATGTGTATTCGTATTTGGAACCGGTCTGGGCGGTTCTGGTTCCGGAAAATGTGTATTCGTATTCGGAACGGTCTGGGCGGCGGTTCCGGTTCTGAAATCTGGATTCGCTTCGGATTCGGTCAAAAAACCGGTTCCGGCCGGTTCCGGTTTCGGTTCCAGTTCTGATCGGTTCCGACCGGTTCCGGAGCGGCTCCGGAAAGATTCGATCGGCTCTAGTTGCTTCGTTTTAGCTCCGATTTGAGATCCGTTTGAGCACACACGTTGCTCTTTTCATCCACTTTCCACTTACTCCTAGATAGGTTATTCTTCAAGTTTATAGTCTTAAATGTGTAAGAAACAAAGACTTAGGAATTTTTATTGAATTTACTGATAAGTGTGAAACATATGGGCTTTTAAGGGCTTAATTACCTGATAATCTGCAACAATTTGAGCAATGTTTCCCACTTATTCTGTGTTTTTCCTAAGAATAACGTTTTTAAATGAATTGATGCATTCTATATGTAAATATAGGAAAAACCCAGAGAAATGAAGACTTTACATCATAAGGGTTACAACGCAACAAACGGGGAACAAATCAGGAGAGAAGAGACACAAAAATTGGTCACGTCCGGGTCAACTTGGCCGGACACAAATCCAGACGTCTCATGTCCGGATCCGGACGCAAGCCGGACGTGACCCGAGATCCAGCTTCAAAAGTTCTATGTCTTGTCCGGATCCGGACACAGATCCAGACATATTCCGAATTTCAGATCTAAAAGTTCTGTGTCACGTCCGGATCCGGACACACATCCGGACGTCACACAGAGATGAAAAATAAAAATGCAATCGTGCTGATAATCAAGCTTTCAGCGTAATTATCAGCCGAAAGCAAGTTAAGCCCATCTCAACATTAATTAAACACGCAACCATACTCAATATGTTAAGCCTATGCCCATGCTCGTACCTAACTACCACTAACCTATGTTTCATTTCTAAACCTATTTAAACCCTCTTCAGCCTCCATTTCAAATCGTCCCAGACTCTCAGAGTCTAAACATTACTCATCCTCTCATCTCCCTCCATATCCTCTCATCCACGACTCATTCCATCTCCATGCACAAATCTTCCTCCGTAACTCTTCACCCTCACCCACAGGCAAGAAAACTGCTCACGGGCTTCATTTACCCGCGTCCGGATTTGACGTCCGGATCCGGACACAGCCAGAACAAGGCGTCCGGATCTACGTCCGACCCAAGACAGCCGGACGTGGCACAGACGAGTGTGGAAATTGCAGAATCGGCGACGGCTTCTAAAATCAGTTTTTCTGCTAAATCCCTCTATCCTTATGCTGTTTATATTGAGCATTGTTATTTTGTCCATGGCTAAGTAGTCACTTTAAGTTTCGGTTTACTATGTATCTCTAGAATAATTATTTCTGAACCTTTGTGATTTTCTGCAGTACAATAGAATAAAGTTTTTCCCTTATGAATTCCTAGACTTGTTAATCTGATCAATTAAATAAGTTTGATCAGTTTGTTAGCTTATAAGTGAGAACTGCGGCTATCAATTGACTACAGGGAAAGAACCAGTTAGTATAGAGATGGTAATTCCTCTAAACACTAGCTGACCATTAATCTAGACTACACTTAAAGAAATTAGTAAACAGTGGATTCATAACAAGAGTTAGGATTCGGTCTTTGCTAATTAGAACTCGTGGAGCGGGAGACCGAATACGAGTTATCCTTATTCTAGGGTTTTATTCAGAATTTATAGAATAGAAATCACTTAGGGGAAGAAATTGCAAACCTAGAGAGAAGTAGTAAACCAGAATTTCCTTCATCAAACAAAATCAAAACAATTATTTACCTGTTATTTATTGCTTATTGAATTCCTTTACAACATTCATCATCACATACAAAAAAAACCCCAATTCCTGTTAGTTTTTCTTGTTTTGTGTGTAAGTAGAATTAAACTAGCCACTGCCTCTTTGGATTCGATACTCAGAGAATACTCCGAGATTTAAACTTACTATAATCGACCGGTACACTTGTCGTTAGGTTAAACCCCCAACAACAATTTACAGTTAGTTTTACCCCAACAAGTTTTGGTGCCGTTGGGCCGCCGGGGAGGCACGATTGCTTAGTTTAATTTTTATATTGGTATTATTTGTTTTATTTTTACTTTTTAGTTTAGTTTAGTTTAGTTTTATTTTATTTTGTTCATTTTCTTAGCTTTGTGCAATTTGTTTCTTTTTTTGGTTCTAGTTTATTTTGGTTTTACCCGATTGAGTTTAATTTTACAACTACATTACTGTCAGTTATCTGATTTTGGTTTATGGTTAAAACTCGTTCTGAAGGAAATCCTGAATTTGAGCTGGAACATGAGATAGAACGACTTACAAGGAGAAGTCGCCAGGGATTGGTACTGGAGACTACAGTTGAACCAGAAGTGTTTCTCAAAGACTCACCAGGTGATACCTTTGTTCAAGAAGAAGAGTATCTTATGGACGGTATCAGCCGAGAAAGAAGGATGAACGACTACACTCGTCCGAATGTGGAGGGACTCACATCACCAATAGTAATCCCTGCACTACCGGAAGGGGGTTAGAATGGCAATTCAAGACCCATTATGTCACGATGGTCCTGAATGCTCCACAGTTCAGTGGAGTAGCCACTGAAGACCCAAATGTTCATCTTACATCCTTCCTGTGATTGGTTGGAGCATGTTCAACACCAGCTTCTCAGGAGGTAGCCAGGCTAACCTTGTTTCCTTTTTCACTCAGGGACAGGGCTGCAGAGTGGCTGAACTCCCTATCTCCGAACAGTATCACTTCCTGGAGCGAGCTAGCAAATGCGTTCCTAGCAAAGTACTTTCCACCGTCCCGAATGCTAGCAATGAGAGGTGAGATCACAAACTTCAAACAGTATAGCGGTGAAACTCTTTCTGAAGCTTGGGAGCGATTCAAAGGAATTGTAAGAAGAGTGCCACATCATGGCCTGGGAGAGGAAGTTGTATTGCAATCATTTTATAAGGATCTAGACCCCCAGAGCCGTCTATAAGTTGATACCTGTGCAGGAGGAAGTCTTATGGAGCTTCCAATCACCAGGATAAAGGAGTTGTTGGAAACTCTTTCCAATTTAGCTAACCAATGGGGAGGTGCTAGAGCTGCCACTAAGATCTTTCCAAAGAAGAATGCATGAATTTATGAGGTAGACTCGAATACCCTCTTAGCTGCTAAGATGGATTGCATTTCTAAGCAGTTTGAGAAGATGTGCACACTGATGTACCCAAAATCAAACGCGTCGGCTATCACTGATTCATTCCCTCAATGAGAGTATTGTGGTAGAGGTTCTAACATGTGCCAGTGTGTCCCACAGCAAGAAGAGGCAGCAAACTATGTTGGTAACAGACCCGGTAATTATTTTGGAAATGCAACCCGAGTTACCATTCTTAGCAGCAGAACCGTTACCAAGCTGGCGGTAACAGCAATTACAACTAAAGACCCCAACAGCAGTATAATCCCTCTTATCAGAAGCAGCCACTACAGAATCAGCAAGTGCAAAATACAGGTGCTGGTGCGTCCTCTAGTATGGATGCAGTTCTGGCCATAATGAATGATTTCATCACGGTTAACACCAAGAAATTTAATGAGCTGGAAGCTTTCAATCAGGAGCAGAGGACCTTCAACAATGATCAAAGGACATTCAATAGGAACATCGAGACTCAGCTATCTCAGATATCGCAGCAGTTGGCTCAGCGTCCTTTGGGTTCTTTGCCCAGTCAGTCAGAGCAGAATCCGAGAGAGCATGCCAAGGCAATCACGTTGAGGAGTGGTACACAACTTGATCCAGTGATCCCTGAAGCCGAGGCTCATCTTCCTAATATTGAGTGAAATGAAGAAACTGCACCAGCAGGTTCTCAGGAGGAACCAGTTGAAGAGAAGGTGGCGATTAGCAAGACTTTTAAGATTTCCCCACCTCCACGCCGCGCAGTTGATGAAGCGTCGGTTCCTTTTCCAAACCGGTTGAAGAAGAGAGACCTGGATGAGCAATTTGGTAAGTTCTTTAGTATTTTTAAGAAGCTAACCATTAACATTCCTTTTTCTGAAGCGTTGAAGCAGATGCCGATATATGCAAAGTTCATGAAGGACATCCTGTCCAATAGACGGTCTTTAGTGGAGAAAGATACTGTGCAGCTTACCAAGAGCGTTTCAGCCGTTCTTTCGAAGAAGCTTCCACCTAAGCTTGATGATCCTGGTACTCCGGTCATACCTTGCATGATAGGTAATGTGAACTATGGTAAGGGTTTATGTGACTTAGGTGTGAGTATTAATCTAATGCCCTTATCAATGTATTTGAAGCTTGGTTTAGGAGAATGTGAACCTACCCGAATTACTCTACAGTTAGCTGATAGGTCAATCATCCTACCTAATGGGGTGGTAAGGGATTTAATTGTTTCGGTTGGTACTTTTTCATTCCCTGCTGACTTTGTTATTTTAGACATGGAAGAGGACAAGGTAGTACCGCTTATCTTAGGTCGACCATTCATGCGTACAGCAAGGACCCTCATTGATGTCGAAGGAGGGAAGATTATAGTTCGGTTACATGATGAGCAGCTTGTATTTGATATGGCCAAGGCTACTACTCACCCTTCTGATGTTCATGCTTGTTTCAGTTTAGATTGTATTGATACCTTGATGCAGGACTATTCTTACAGCCCCACGGAGCTGGATGCATTGGAGAAGTGCTTGGTGGAATCCATAGAAATAGCTCATGATAACCCTGAGATTTCTGCTGCAGCATTCAGCTTGCTGCTGGAGGCCATATAGGAAGAACCACAAAATCGAAGAGGAACCGCTGGACCGAGTTCCAAAGATGCTAACTTCTTCTGTGGACTCACCACCTTCCCTTGAAATTAACCCTCTTCCTAGTCACCTTAAATATGATTTCTTAGTTCCTCCATCTGATTTGTCTGTCATTATTTCTAATAGTTTAACAAATGAACAGGAGGAAGCCTTGCTGCAGGTTCTGAAGAGTAACAAAGAGGCACTAGGGTGGTCCATTGCTGATATCAAAGGCATTGCCCCTACAGTCTGCACTCACCGCATTTACCTTGAGGAGAATGACAAACCAACGAGACAGCCTCAGCGAAGACTGAACCCGCACATGAAAGAGGTGGTTAAGAAGGAGGTTATCAAGCTCTTGGATGCAGGTATCATCTACCCGATTTCTGACAGCGAATGGGTAAGTCCTACACAGGTCGTACCTAAGAAAGGAGGCTTAACTGTGGTGCCGAATGAAAAAGGTGAATTAATTCCTCAGCGTACTATTACCGGGCATAGAGTTTGCATCGATTATAGAAAAGTAAATGCCGCCACTAGGAAGGACCATTTCCCCCTTCCTTTTATTGACCAGATGCTGGAGAGGCTTGCAGGACAAGAATATTACTGTTTCTTAGATGGTTACTCCGGTTATTTTCAGATCCAATTGCTAAGGAAGACCAAGAGAAAACCACTTTTACATGTCCGTATGGTACTTATGCTTATCGACGCATGCCCTTTGGTTTGTGTAATGCATCAGCTATATTTCAAAGATGCATGACTGCTATCTTTGATGATTTTATTGAAAAGTGCATCGAAATCTTTATGGATGATTTTTCTGTCTTTGGACCGACTTTTGATTCCTGTTTGAGAAACTTGGATTTAATCTTAGCTAGGTGCAAGGAAACTAATTTGGTGCTCAATTGGGAGACGTGGCACTTCATGGTGCAGGAAGGCATCGTGCTCGGACATAAGATTTCTAAGAAAGGGATCGAGGTAGACAAATCAAAGATTGAAGTAATAGAGCAGCTGCCACCACCATCGTCGGTAGAGGATGTCCGAAGCTTTCTCGGTCACGCAGGTTTTTATAGGCGTTTTGTTAAGGATTTTTCTAAGATCTCTAAGCCTCTTTGCGATTTATTACTTAAGGATGCTAAATTTGAGTTTACAAAAGAGTGCTTGGATGCGTTTAATTTGCCTTAAAGCTAAATTGGTTTCTGCACCTATTATTGTTGCTCCTGATTGGTCGTTGCCTTTCGAGATTATGTGTGATGCCAGCGATTACGCATTGGGAGCAGCTTTGGGTCAGAGGCATGACAAGGTATTGAGGATAGTCTACTATGCTAGTAAGACTATGAATGAGGCGCAGAAGAACTAGGCCACGACGGAGAAGGAGCTGCGGGCGATTGTCTTTGCTTGTGATAAGTTTCGACCGTACATCATTGGCAGCAAAGTCATCGTGCACACCGACCACTCCACTCTCAGGTATCTCTTTGGAAAGGTTGACGCTAAACCTCGTTTGATCAGATGGATTTTGCTTTTGTAGGAATTTGACATTGAGATTAGAGACAAACCTGGAGCGCAGAAAGAGAGCGGATCACTTATCCCGTATGGAAGTTCCAGATGATGGCAGGCTGATGAATGAGTATTTCCCTGATGAGTATGTCTACATGATCGATCATTCCACGGACCCTTGGTATGCTGATATTGCAAATTACCTAGCCAAGGGCATCATTCCTCCAGAGTTGTCGTATCAGTAGAAGAAGAAGTTCTTCTCCACGGTCAAGCATTACCTTTGGGACGACCCGTTTATGTTTAAAGTTTGTGCAGATGGTATGATTCGTCGTTGTGTATCTGAGAATGAAGCTAGAGACATCCTGATGCATTGCCATTCTAGAGAAGCAGGGGGTCATTTTGGTCCAGCTAGGACAGCCGCGAAAATTTTGGAGGCTGGTTTCTTTTGGAAAACTATGAACAAGGATTGCTATCAATTTGTTTCCACTTGTGATCAATGTCAAAGGCAGGGAAATTTATCCAGACGCCACGAGATGCCATTGAATTCGATCTTGGAGGTTGAGTCGTTTGATCTTTGGGGCATTGACTTCATGGGACCGTTCCCACCATCTCAAGGTAACCTCTACATCTTGGTAGCAGTAGATTATGTCACCAAGTGGGCTGAAGCAATAGCGGCACCTACCAATGATGCAAGAGTGGTGCTTAAGTTTGTAAAGAGGAATATCTTTTCCCGTTTCGGTGTTCCACGAGCGATCATTAGTGACGGGGGTACACACTTCTGCAACAAACAGTTTGAAGCTCTTCTGCAGAAGTATGGTGTACGGCATAAGGTTTCTCTACCATATCACCCACAAACAAACGGACAAGCTGAGATCACCAACATGGAGCTTAAGTGGATTCTCCAGAAATCTGTCACATCCTCGAAGCGAGACTGGTCCCTTAAGTTAGATGACGCCTTGTGGGCATACCACACTGCCTTTAAAACACCTTTAGGTATGTCCCCATACAAGTTGGTTTATGGTAAAGCGTGTCACTTACCTGTGGAGCTGGAGCACAAGTCTTTTTGGGCAATTAAGGCATTGAATTTTGATCTCCAAAAGGCTGGTGAGAAGCGTAAGCTACAGCTGTGTGATTTGGAGGAGTTTAGAGAGGCAGCTTATGAAAACGCCAAGATTTATAAGGAGAAGACGAAGAGGTGGCATGATAAGCTGTTGGTCAAGCGTGAGTTTCACGTGGGGGATAAAGTTCTTCTATTCAATTCCCGCCTGAAACTATTCCCAGGAAAGCTAAAATCTCGTTGGTCCGGCCCATTCACAGTGATAAGTGTCTCACCTTATGGCGCCATTGATCTAATCAACACAGAAGGTGAGACATTCAAAGTTAACGGATCCCAGCTGAAACATTATTTGGGTAGTAACAGTGCCGAAGTTCACTCGGTGATCATTGTTTACAACCCGCCATGCTGAGTACACAATTGAACGGTCTAGCCAAAGACCGAAAAGATGGGCAGCTTGGTGGGAGGCAACCCACTAGTATAAAATCTCTCTTCTCCACTTTCTTGTTACACTTTCCTATTACTTGATATAATTTTCTTTTAATCCGTTGAGAATTATTACAATTTACAGCACGAGCCCCGACTCCCCTATTTCAATAAATAACTCTGCTTGGTTCCACTTGAGTTCTTCTGGTTTTGCAGATTTAATCTTTCAGGAACTTCATTCTAATGCTAAACTGAACTCAAGTGTGAGGAAATATCATGGCAGTGTTCATCACGGATCAGGGAGTTCTTTAACACTCTTGCTATTTCACTTCTGCATTTCTTGTGTTTGTTTTATTTTTGTTTGATTATTTGTGGTAATGTTTCATTTTTATAAATGAGGTGTTTTAGGTTAATGGTTGTTAAATTAATTTAATATAAAAAAAAAGAATATTTCAACGCGTCCGGCTAAACTTAGCCGGACATAAAACCGGACTCACAAATATAACCGCGTCCGGATCCGGGCGTCCAATCCGGACGTCACTAAAACAGACGCGCTCCGCGCTTTCTTCTTTCTTTTTTTCTTTCTCTTCTTCGTTCTTCTTTCTTCTTCCTCCTGTCGACCACAAACCAGAAAGCCCCAAACTCTATTTTTCTCCACCATTTTCGCCCCCCCCCCCGAACACACCACCACCACACCACTCCGACCACCGCCGACACCAGAACCGCCGCTGCACCGCCCCAGCCCAAACTTCATTGAGTTTTTTCCCAATTTGGAAACCGACACGCTAAACGCTCCAGGTTTTATTTCAGTTTTGCAATTTCGTTTGAAATTTATGTCACATTACAGTAGATTAAGTAGTTTGAATGGATTATAGGCTTAATTGGATGATTGGTGTCGAGTTTGTGAATTTGTTTGTGGGTTTTGTGTGCATTTGGAGTTTCTGATTGCAATTGTGTATTTGTCATTGCTCTATTAGCGGCGGAAATTTTTTTAGGGTTATGAGTGCGTCCGGATCTGTGTTCGGCTAAGTTGACCCGGACGTGGATCCAGACATGTTGAAATTTTCCAATTTTCTGCCATTGTTTTCTAGGTTAATGTTCTACTGTTTAATGTTATTATTTTCCATGTATGGATGTTTTAATGCTTTGGTTCTCATAGATTGACTATGTGCAAGAATATGTTCAAATAGAACATGCTGCTCGATCGGTTTCGGGTTTTGGTGTATCTTTTGCTTCTCTTTTCTTGCTGTTTAGGTTTCTTACTGCATTTTTTTATCATTTAGATGGCTCGCACTAGAGGAGGAGGTGCTACACGCACGGGTTCTTCTTCGAGGAACCCACGCCCCGACGACCAGTCAGAGCCAGCACAGACCCCACTCCGACCTGATGGCTTCCGATCTGCTGCCGCCCGGACTTGGTATGATCAGGGCGGGTCCTTCGTCATTGAGAGACGCATCAGCGCAGAGGCCTCAGCTGCCACCAGGCTTACAGACATATTTGGTGGTATTGGCGCCAGCAGTATCCTGCGCATGGGCGAGGGTGTCTTCTCTCCGGAGCTGGTACGGGAGTTCTATGCTAATGTTGTGGCATCAGACACGACACACATGATCACATCCTATGTGCGCCAGTTCCAGGTGGAGGTAACCCCTGAGACTTTTGCTGTTCTTTTACTCCTCGCGGACAATGATGCTACCCATTTAGATTTTTCGGAGGATTTGCTTAGGCAGAGTAAGTCTAGGTGGTTACAAGAGGTCGGGAGTACTACTCGCCGACGGGGTGAGGAGAATAAGACAGTACTCCCGTATGCTCTCCTCCCTTCCCTTCCCCAGAGGACCCTAGCAGAGATCCTCAGTCATCAGATCCGGCCTCATGCTGGGAATGATGCTTCTGACAAGGATTGTGTCCTCCTCGACTACCTCCTGGCCTCACCACATCCACCAGCTCATTAGCTCTCGCTCCCTTTCGTGATGTTTAGGCAGCTGCATAAGGTGGTGACTTATCTGTGGACGAAGAAGAAGAAGAAGATCACCCCTATCTTTCCCATTTTTATCCAGCATCTTCTTGTCTCCACTGCTACCATGGCACCTCCCATACCCCCAGTGATGAGCATCCCGCCAGAGATGCAGACCATGATGGACTCCCTACTCCAGCAGTAGAGGATGGAGCAGCGCTTTGGGGGGATGGAGCAGTAGTTTGGGGATGTACGGCAGCAGGTCGGGGATGTGCAGCAGCGCCAGGTGCGCATGAAGGGACATATAGATGACATCCGCCAGACTCAGGGACACCTCCAGGCAGAGCAGACTTCCCTCCGCGACACACAGACTATGCTCACAGAGCGCTTGGAGCGCAGTGATGCTTTTCAGCGGGAGACTGCTCAGTTCATGGCACAGGCTTCTACTCACCAGAGAGAGGCATTAGCTCATCAGGCCCAGACTACCCAGCTCTTACAGATGCTCATGGCCCAGATGGGAGCGAGACCTCCGCCACCACCACCACCTCAGTGACCACCATACTATCTTTACTGCTTTCTTTTATTTTGGTTGTTTTTCTGTACTTTTCTTTTTTTCTTTGACTTATTTTACTTTTGTTTGTTAAAACTAACAGTAGAACACGGAACTGCAGGTGAAGTGGTAATGGTAATATTAGGCAGTGTTTTAAATTCTTAATTGCTAAATTTCATGTTTCTCTGAGCAGTGCAGCGTTCTTAAATGATTAATTTACATGTCCCCTCCACTGCGAAACAAACGGCTATAAGTACAGGAAATGGAACCACACTACTTGCGAACGACTGCTAAGCTTGAATTATGGGGAGTATTCTTTCTCTAAATATAACTCATACGATTCAAATATTCTCTGTCGTTCGAGTTAATGCACATTATTCTATGGTTGTACATGCCAGTGAAAAATTAGCAACTTTTACTCTGCCAACACGCATACTGTCTGTGACTCATGAGGAATATCTTGACCCCTGCAAAACTTCAAGTGTGAGGAAGAATATCTTCCTCAATCTATAACACTAGGGGAGTCTCAGTTCCAACTTTAACATATTAATGTTCCACCTTTCTTGCGTTAAGGATTAATTATTGCATATACGTCCACTATGAGTATAGCATGTTTTGAAAGCTCTTTTAACTGCTTTTCTTTTATGACCAATGGGGACATTGCTCCTCTTAAGTATGAGGAAGGAAAGACCTTTCCCTGAAAACATGCTAGTTGTTCTTTAATGCTACACTTGCTTTTTGCTGCTCTAATGCCTGTGCACACCGAGTGAAATTAAACCAAGTGAAAACCATAGGAATCTTTTTGCTTGATGAGGTTTGTATAAATAATTTTAATTAAAAATACTCTCTTTTCACTGAAATATGGTAGACTGGCTAGTTGTGGAAACCAGATTATTTTAGCTTGGGATTTTGGAAATGAAATGAATGTTTGGAATGAAAAGGATAAGGCAAGGTACTCCACTGATCAAAATATTTTTCCTAACAATAGCAGGCCTCGTCTATCCAGTTATTAAGTCTTAAGGGTGCTTTAACACCTATCTACCTAAGGTCTCGGGATCTGGGATAGTTGGCCCAACACCATCTCAAGGATAGAGAGAAAAGTCTGGGTTACGGAATAACTCTACAAAAATTTTCAATATTAGCTTGTTCTATACATAATTCTTGAAGAAGAATGCTTTCGCTTACAGAAGAGATAATTGCAGTTAAAATTATTCTTTTGATCATGAGTGCGTGGTGTTGAAAGGTATTGCGGAATAAGACATTACTTCACACCCCTTGTCATCCAAAGGTTAGAGGAATGAAAATTGGTGGAAAGTCCCAAGCTAAGTTAACTTGTTTTCTACAATCTAGTTTCTCTATGCTTTACAAAATTGTTCTTGCTTCACTGTTTGTGAAAACCTACCTCTAGAGAGCAAGATTATTCTTTCATTTATCACTTTGTTTGATTTCGCCCTGCACTTGTTTAATTTTGAGATTATTTGACGGTTTTAGAGATATTCTTATTCCTTATTTGCTTGAGGACAAGCAAAAGTTTAAGTGTGAGGAAGTTGATAAGTGTGAAACATATAGGCTTTTAAGGGTTTAATTACCTGATAATCTGCTACAATTTGAGCAATGTTTCCCACTTATTCTGTGTTTTTCCTAAGAATAATGTTTTAATATGAATTGATGCATTCTATATGTAAATATAGGAAAAACCCAGAGAAATGAAGACTTTACATCATAAGGGTTACAACGCAATAAACGGGGAACAAATCAGGAGAAGAGACACAAAAATTGGTCACGTCCGGGTCAACTTGGCCGGACGCAAATCCGGACGTCTCATGTCCGGATCCAGGCGCAAGCCAGACGTGACCCGAGATCCAGCTTCAAAAGTTCCGTGTCTTGTCCGGATCCGGACACAGATCCGGACATATTCCGAATTTCAAATCTAAAAGTTCTGTGTCACGTCCGGATCCGGACACACATCCGGACGTCACACAGAGATGAAAAATAAAAATGCAATCGCGCTGATAATCAAGCTTTCGGCGTAATTATCAGCCGAAAGCAAGTTAAGCCCATCTCAACATTAATTAAGCACGCAACCATACTCAATATGTTAAGCCTATGCCCATGCTCGTACCTAACTACCACTAACCTATGTTTCATTTCTAAACCTATTTAAACCCCTCTTCAGCCTCCATTTCAAATCTTCCCAGACTCTCAGAGTCTAAACATTACTCATCCTCTCCTCTCCCTCCATATCCTCTCATCCACGACTCATTCCATCTCCATTCACAAATCTTCCTCCGTAACTCTTCAGCCTCACCCACAGACAAGAAAACTGCTCACGGGCTTCATTTACCCGCGTCCGGATTTGACGTCCGGATCCGGACATAGCCAGAACAAGGCGTCCAGATCTACATCCGACCCAAGACAGCCGGACGTGGCACAGACGAGTGTGGAAATTACAGAATTGGTGACGGCTTCTAAAATCAGTTTTTCTGCTAAATCCCTCTATCCTTATGCTGTTTATATTGAGCATTGTTATTTTGTCCATGGTTGAGTAGTCGCTTTAAGTTTCGGTTTACTATGTATCTCTAGAATAATTATTTCTCAACCTTTGTGATTTTCTGCAGTACAATAGAATAAAGTTCTTTTCCCTTATGAATTCCTAGACTTGTTAATCTGATCAATTAAATAAGTTTATCAGTTTGTTAGCTTATAAGTGAGAACTGCGGCTATCAATTGACTACAGGGAAAGAACCAGTTAGTATAGAGATGGTAATTCCTCTAAACACTAGCTGACCATTAATCTAGACTACACTTAAAGCAATTAGTAAACAGTGGATTCATAACGAGAGTTAGGATTCGGTCTTTGCTAATTAGAATTCGTGGAGCGGAAGACCGAATACGAGTTATCCTTATTCTAGGGTTTTATTCAGAATTTTGTAGAAATCACTTAGGGGAAGAAATTGAAAACCTAGAGAGAAGTAGTAAACCGGAATTTCCTTCATCAAACAAAATCAAAACAATTATTTACCTGTTATTTATTGCTTATTGAATTCCTTTACAACATTCACCATCACATACAAAAAAACCCCAATTTCCTGTTAGTTTTTCTTGTTTTGTGTGTAAGTAGAAATTAAACTAGCCACTGCCTCCTTGGATTCGATACTCAGGGAATACTCCGAGATTTAAACTTGCTATAATCGACTGGTACACTTGCCGTTAGGTTAAACCCCCCAACAACAATTTACCGTTAGGTTTTACCCCAACATTTACAAAAAATAAGGAACAAAGAGAATTTTGTTATATGATTCACTGCCTCATTAAAAGCTTATTAGGTAAAAACCCATTGGGAAAACCTTAATAAGGAAAAAAGAGTACAGCTACTAAGAGGTTACATGATTTCAATTTGCAAGTGGACTCTGTTTTCTGAGCCGTTTGCGTCTATGTGTTCGTCTCTTCGTCTACTTTACTTCCAGCTTGGTTTTCCTCATGTTAAACCAATAAATTTGTGAGATAATAATAAAACATAAACTAGAGGAAAACTAACCGAAGTGGAGAAATGAGCAAGAAAAGTGCTAATATAATATATGAAATACACTTATAAATCATGCTCAGTTGGACACTTATCAGCAAGTCTTAAAAAAAAGATTACATGGAAAGAAAGTAATACTAAATTACTAATACATTCTAAAATATTACAAGATAGAAGTCCTAAGTGGTGTTATCCCCATTCATCTCATACCAATAATCATGTTGGCCTTCATATTGCAATGCGCGTGCTTAGGATCTAATGACTATTTTCTTCAGAGGAGCGCGCGCCCGAGACCCAAAACGACGTTGTTTTGGCCCGATTCCAATGGTAACTTCAACCGGTTCCGGGGCGGTTCCGGTTCTAGTTCCACCGGTTGCGGTTCCGGTTCCCGGTTCCGAATCCGACGACGGTTCCAAGCGGTTCCAGCCGGTTCCGAGCGGTTCCGGTTCCGGGCCCGGTTCGGGCCCGAATCTCAAAACATGTATTCGGAACCGGCTGAGGCGGTTCGGTTCCGGTTCCCACCAGTTCCCAGCCGATTCCGGTTCCAATTGGTTCCGGGTAGAACCGGACCCGATGGCCACCATTACTCACCACATGCTCAAGAGCTCGAGGAGCTCTTCCAATCCAAGAAGGCAGTTGCAAAGCCCCAACCACCGCAATCCTTGAAGCGCCTGAAGAAGCTCAAGGAGCTAGAGCCAGCCATGATCAAGGCTGAAAACATCAACGACAAATCCTGTCCAGTCTTACCTAAGACGTTGGACATGGAGTTGATGGAGAAAATGGGTCTTGGAAAGATCATAGAGATGCTGGAGTACCAAGGATGGGTAGAATTCTTCCAAGAGCCTGTCGCCGTCTACACCGAGCTGCTCAAAGAGCACATGCGACATCTTGGACCGCTCCAGGGCAACGACGATGACGACTACCTCATCTCTACAGTCTAGGGCGTTCACAACGACATAACAAAGTCTTGGATCTGCAAGACTTTCAATGTAGAACCAGAAGGGTTGGTTGTTCCAAAAGACACCACTTGGAATGACCTAGGACATCAAGGAGGGAAGATGGTCAACATGCTGAACAAGGGGGCCACCATGAAAAACTTCCACATGGTAGAAATGTCCATTCCTGACAGAGTCCTCTTCAACTTGGTCACCCACAACATCACCCCGAGGAATCAAAGATCTCACATCGTTAATGCTAGAGATGTGAGATTGTTATATGCACTCAAGACCAATGGAACAACGATGATCCTACTCACCATAGAGGAGAGTCGCTACGTGAACCAAGGTCTGGTGCACGGGGGAGTGGTCACCGCGGCACTACAACAGAATGAAGTGGACACCGATAGGTTCCACGAATGTGCGCGCACCGCTCAAGATTGCGAATGTTTAGAGATGCTGTCCAAGATGGGGATCAAAACTCGCGGAGACAAGCTGATGGTCCCTCCAAAGCCAACCAAGAGCGAGGACTCACGATCGAAGCCTCGACCAACAGCCAGGACATCAGCTCTGAAAAGGAAGCATAGTCTCTCACCTGTATACGACAGGTCGGGGACCGTTCTGGATACTTCAGCTTGGGACGCTCTTCAGCGTGTAAGAGTTACTTTTACTGCTGTGCAGGTTGTCTCCCAAGAACCAAGTGTTCATAACATGGTTCAGGGAGCTATAGATTTCATATATTCCCACCTCTAGCCTGAGTGTTCTTCGTCTCTTAGAGACACGAGTGAAGACCGTGAGAAAATTAGCTTTAAGATAGTTTTTTTTCCATTAATGTTTGCTGCCATTGACTATCTGTTTCTAAGTCAATATTTTGATATTAATGAAAATGTAACTATTACTTTGTCGACTTGAATGATAAACTTTGTTTACGAAATAATTTATTGCATTGGCTGCTTCTTCCTTGATTAAAAATTACAAATGATCAGAGATATTTAGTCTCATCCACTCAACTAATTCAAGCTCCAAAATTGACTCCGCAAAAGCCTACAAACATAGCCCACAAGACATAGCACCTCATTTATTACCACTCACCGATCAGTCGTTGAGCATATCTCAAGCGTCTATAAATCCTTGCTCGGTTCATTTGCCACTCACAAACATTGCTTCACTTCTCACAAAATGGCACAAACTCCACAAAGCTCATATACCTCAAATGAGAAAACAGTTCAATCCACCATTCGCAAATTCATGTTCACACAACACCCCAAGAAATACGTCGCCCAAAGCTTTGTCCAACCAATCTCCGACTCATTCACAGCTTGGTCTAGAATCTCAAGTGGTACTCCATATCGGTCTCGAACTCCTCACTGCATGGATTTCACAGTAGATTCTGAAGAGTCAGACCTCTCCACCGCAGCTGAATCACCATTGTTCAAAGCCTTTTCGGTGGATGAACCTTATGGCCTAGATGTCACCGAATAGGATACCCAAACACGTCACTCTATCTAGCTTATCTCGATCAAAGTTGTAGTTTGTAATCTATGGAATGTCATAGCCTTTTCAAAATATTATGTCGTGTAGTTGCTCCCTATTTTTGTTGTATGGCAAAGGGGGAAAGAAAGATATATACTTGTGAACTTATGACTATTTTCCTTGTGTTATGTAACTATCTTAGCGGAGAACTCTTTACTATGGTTAAAGTATAAAAGCTGTCATCTTTTGTCGTTTAAAATAATCTCTCAACCTTTAACAAACTTAGGGGGAATCTCTCGAATTTTCAAGTTGCCAAGTACATATGATTTTGTATCGGTTGCCATCATCAAAAAGGGGGAAATTTTTAAGTCAAGATCTTTTAGTTTTGATGATTGCAAACCTTGTACTGTATGTTTAATATGTTTGTTAAGCTTTGAGATTCAGATAGACAGACAAAGGAGTGGCTTAGCACGTAAGATTGCAAGCGCACTTAATTAATGACATGTGCCCAACCAGTCGGGTACATGTCCAGGAGAGCTCACGCCTGAACTTCTAGTACACACAAGAAGTTAAGCATTACACGACCATATCTCTTATGCTTCAGAAGTAAAACAAAGACAAAACACTACAAGAAGATCAACATATCTATACAGACTCACAATCCACATAATCAACTAGCACCCGACAAAGAGCAATACTCATTAATGAGCAAAAGAACAAGATAAGTCAAGGGATATTAATCAGAATGATTACATAGCCATAATGAAGTCTATAGAGAACATTTATGAGCATTAATGAGCCAGACAAGATCAGACAAGTTGAGTACACAAGTGGTGCTCGACCAATCGAGAGAGTTGCCGCCGACGTGTTCAATCACAAGGTGATACGTGTTCTGATGACTCCAGATCAAGTTGAAGACTCTCTACAAATCTAGTGTGGTTGTTATGTGAAAGGCAGGAGCTGTAGTCGACTCCTAGAGTCTATGAGACTATAGGATATTAGTTATATCTTAACTAACCGTATATATACTTGCATTTATTTCGTATGTAAGCAAGCTGGTACAAGTGAGAAAAATATAGAGATAATCAGAGCAAGTGTGAATCAGAATTAAGTGTGTGTGAGAGCTAGAGAGTTGGTGAGCTGATTAGGACTGGAGTCGAGTGACAATACCTTGTATTTGATAGACTGATTAGTTGGGGAGCGGTTGGGGAACCGTAGGCTGACTATCAGGAGAGGTAGATGACTTTGAGATAAAGTCCTAAACTGTCCCGGAGTTTGTGTGTGGGGTGAGGGATATTGAGGGAATTTCTGTGTGTAAATTCTCAATCGAAATGAAGTTTCTAGTTTAAGTTTATCTCGTGCCATTCCTTAACTATCAAATAGTTTACTTATGACAACGATACGTCCACGATCGATTGGGGAAGCATCAGGAGCGCTAGCCAGTTTCAGTGCCGAACCACCAGGCGGAGGCCTGGCTGCAGGCAAGACCACGTCGGGAACTCAGTCAACGGTGGAGACGCAGGCGGCGCACCAGAGAAGGGGGGGAATTTTACTGTACAACCGGAAGCACAAAGCACCGTGCTTCCAGTGTACACACGGAAAAAAAGTAACGTGGATGCGTGATGTGTATTTGATATAGTTAAAAGTTTTTCTCTTTTTGTTTTTATAATTTAAAATTAGATTTTAATTAATTAAATCTAGTAACCGTTCAGTAAAAGAATCTCGGTTTTTGAGGGAAATCTAGAAGTTTAAACCAAATAATTCTAAAAATTTTAGGAACTGTATAAGTAAAAGAATCTTAGTTTTAGAGGAAAATCTTGAAGTTCATCTTAAAAAAATTCTAAAAATTTCCAAACAAATAATCTAAAAATTTAGTAACCGTAAAAAAATCTCAGTTTTAGAGGAAAATTTGGAAGTTTAAAACAAATGATCCTAAAAAAATTATTAATTGTTAAGTTAAAAAATCTAAATTTTAGAGGAAAATTATGCTAATATTCCTTTATTATATAATTTTTAATAAAAAAACTAGTCTGGAATTTTAATCTGTGCAAATTTATAAACAACATAACACAAATTTTGAACAAATGGTTAAAAGTTTTGAACAAATGGTTTAAAATGTTGAACAAATGGTTTAAAAGGTTGAACAAATGGTTTATAATATTGCAAAATTGTTTAAAATGTTGAACAACGTTTATTGGTAATATGAACATGTAACTGATGTTTAAAAATGGCCAAAAAAAAGAAATTGTATAAATATACTGATACCATTTTATTATAAAAATTTTGATGACTAGTATCACATTTTTGAACAGTTTATAAAAATAGTTGAACATATGATTCTAAAGACTGAACAACTAATTTATATTCGTAAACATGAACGGTAACTTAAAAAAAAAGGAACAACAAAACTTTTTAAACAAAGTGTGTTAAAAGTTTACCATGTATCTTGAAATTTTTAACACGGTAATCCAATTTAAAATTGGTAATTTGAGCAAATTTTAGAAACAACATGAAATAAATTTGAACAAATGGTTTAAAATGTTGAACAACGTGTATTTGCTAATATGGACATGCAACTGATGTTCAATAAATGGTAAAAGAAATATAAATGCTATAATTATATTGACTTGTTTTATGATAAATTTTAGATGAACAACTAGTATCAAATTTGTGAAAAAATTGTAAAAAAATCGTTGAACATATGGTTCAAAATATTGAACAACTAATTATATATTTTTGAACATAAACGTTCACTTAAAAAATGAAACAATTTGAAGCAACTTATGAACAAAGTGTGTTAAAATTTGAACGAGTAGTACATAGTATCTGAACATAAACTTGGAAGTATTTAAAATGGTAATACAAATTCAAACAGAGAAATTCTATTAACATTTTTTTCTCACCGGCGGTCAATTGGTTGAAGATGAAAGTAGTGTGAGATAATTAAAATTTGTCGTGTACTGGTAACAAATGAAGAGATTAATGGTTATATAGCTTACATGTGGTTACAGCATTGAGAAGTTCCAATGGTTCTTCATCATTCAATTCCATCAATTTATTCATCGATGCTAGTAGCGAATTTTTGGACCAATTTGAGTTTAATTTGAACGGACAGAGGGTAGGGAAGAAAAAAAGAAAGATAAGAAGAATGATCATAATTGTGATAATAACCATGACAAAAAAGAAAGAGAAGAAGAACGTGTTTATTGATATTTAAGAGAGATGAATATTTTAAAATCGTAAATTATTGAAATAATTTTTAAATTAGCACATGAGTTAAAATGATTTGTTTTATATAATTTTAAAGGTGAGAATATGTACGGATAAGGAGTAACCGGCAGAACAATAGAAGGGGGAAGTGGGGGCGTGTACTTTTTTTTTTTGCCGGGTTTAGTTAATTTTCATATTGTTATATTTGCATTATATGTATTCTTTTCATAATTTAATTTCATCCTACAAATTTTCATTTGCCGTTACAATTTCAATTATCTTACTTTTTTCTAGTATCAATAAAAATTTTAATATTCATTTTATACTATTTTAATCAGTAGGATTTAAAGTCATTATTTTATTACCCAAAACCTAAATTTTTATCAAGTTAGATTATATTAGTTATTTATTAGTATTATTTATCTAAAAATGTGAGTAACTATGTTTATAGATCTTGAATTTGTACTATTAATTTCTTTATATTATCATAGTAAAATACATAAATATTCTAATTTGAATGTGCTTGAATCATTATATTTGAATTCATTTTAATTAATTTTTGATTAAAAAAACCGGAGGCTGAGCCTCTATATTATTACTCATTCACTGTAATCCTCCGGAAGTTAAGGAATAATTCATGATGGTGGATTGTCCAACAACGACACCTCAAATCCTGAACCTAAGCCAGACTTGGCCAAAACATGAGCTGCCCGTTACAGCTGCGAGGGAGAATGCGATATCGACCTCTCAATCTAAACATAGAGATTTACACTTCAAGATAAGGGGCCATAATGTATGGTTAGGGGGACACTCCTTAATTAGATCACCTAATTGCAAAGAATCAGTACAAAAAATAATTCGATTCCGCCTCCTATTTCTAGGAATATGTAACGCATGGAAGAGTGCCATAGCTTCAGAGTGAAGAGATTCCTTTCTTCCCGAGGCCGCAACAAAGCCGATGACCCAATGACCTTCATCGTTTCTGCACACACCACCAGCACCCGCAACTCATTTTGCGACTCTCGACATAGCACCCACATCACACCAATTCGTTAGCTAGAGCTGCTCCCCAAACAACGAACAATCGGATGATTGAACCCAAACTCTTCTTCCGCGCTGTTCAATAGCAGCCGAAGGGAAAAGACTCCAGAGCTGCTCCCGTTCCCCAAGAACTCAGACCTGCTGCCAGAGGGTGCCTTCCCGCCGCTGTTCCCAACATTTCCAAAACCCACTCTGCCAGACGCCTTGACTGAAGTCCTTGCGACAACGGAGCCATGACCTGATTCTTGACCAGCAATATACTGAAATCCTCATGAGATTTAACTTCTTAATCACAGTCTCCTAGCTCTTAAGTTAATTACATTGATAGACGGACCCAAAACCGCGACCAGCAGCAGATAGGTGAGAGGGTCTCACGAACTCGCCAGCCCCTCGTCAAAAGCACCCCTTTCCGATGAATCGTTCAACAAGCATGGAGAATCTGGGTCTGTTCTGTTGAGGTCTGAATCGTAACCACAGGTCCCCCCTTCATCGTTCGATTTCCATCTCTGTCGGTACGCTCCTTGAAACACAATTACTGAGCAAGCTCACACAATTTCAAAAGATTGATGAACACAAGGTGTTCGATAATATTCCGGAATAGTTTTCAGAGTGTGAGAGAATTGGAAGTGGCCTCTTCTCTGTTCTGTTTTGGTTTTCAGTCATTGTTGTGACGTGCTATGAGGAGCACAGTTCGATAGACTCAAATTCTTTGCAGTTTTGAAGTCTCTTCACAGATGATTATGTTTCAAGGGGCCTACTTGCAGTAAAGTGAGAGCAGATTTTCTTTCTCTGTTCATCCTCCTATGTTTTTCAAGATGGGTCTGCCTACACCAACACCTGAAAGCACGCTATTCGTCGACAATCTTCGGGAAAATGTGGTATTAATCTGTTGTGGAATCTCTTTCATCCTTTCGGAAACATTTGTCATATTCGAATAGCAAGAAAGAAAAGAGTCGACTTGAATCGACGTTTTGCTTTCGTTGAGTTCCACTTCCAAAGGGATGCAGAAAAAGCTATGAGTTCCCTCCATGGTCGGCTCATTGAAGGGCGTAAGATTATTTTTGAGCAGGCCATCCCTTGGAAACCAAAAAATCGACGCTCCGTTTCTACTGCTCGCTCCATCTGCCTCCTCTTCACTGAGAAAAAATGTTTCTTCTGCCCAGAGAATTGCTGAAGAGATTGAGAGTCCTTTGTCAAAGGTTGCTGCTCATGATTCTCACATTATGTCACACTCTATTTCCTTAAAAGCTTCAAATATGATGGTCTCTAAGCTAGAGAGAAGTATTGTGTTACAATCTGGAAATCATCTTCGTTTTGAGCAACTCAAGATTAAGCTCAATAAATGGGTGCGAGTGGACGAAATCATCCCCCTCTCTGGTGATAAGGTTGTTGTTGTGTTCATTCTGTTGAAGACCGTATTAAACTCCTAGAGAAGAAAGCTCACTGGAAAATCAAGGCTTGGGAGCCCTCTGACCAACCGAACACTAGACTAGTGGATATCATATAATCCGAGGAATTCCATTGATGGCATGGTCTACAATATCATCTCCATTGCCCAACACTTAGGAAAAGTGATTGCCATTGAGGGAGACAAAAAGCAAGCGCTCTAGCCTACTCAGAGGCGATTGTTAGGATTGAAACCAATCAATTCACCTTGATTAATGAAACTTTTTCACTGTCCTTACGAATAATATCCCTACAACTGTGGGTGTTAGTGAAATCAACAATCTCCAAGTTTTTTCTTCCTTGTCTCCAACTCTGTCTATGGAGCATGTGACAGGCCAGGACAACAGATAGTTGATGACGTGGAAAATTCAAGATCAAGTTCCCATCCAGAAGTGTTTTATTGTACCAATAAGGATACTAACGATTCTCAGACAGATCATGAGAGCTCTGATACACTGCGTTGTCTTGGAACTCTGCGTCTGCTTGAATACGGTTTTCCTGAAGATGGTCCCAATAATCAGGTGGATTCACTTAATTGTCTGACGTGCCCTCCAGATCAGACCCTACATGAACAAACTTGCTCTATCTTCCCATCTTGCACCTGAAAACATTGACGATGCTCCTGGTGGTGTGTGTGATGTTTCTCATGAAGCTCACTCAGTCATTGGGTCGGATTCTCACATTGAATTAGTCAACTCTGAACCTAATGAAGCGATTGACACAGTCCATGTGGCCAGTAATACATCAGACCATCCCACCATGATTCTATTGCCACATGAAATACCTGACTCTATGCAATCTTATTATGATATCGGTGCTAGCTTAATTGGGAAGACACGGCCGATAAAATTGCCAACAAAGAGGCAGTTGCTTGCCTCGGTTTTTGGTAAGCGTCTAAAGGTGCATATTCCGAACCCCTTATTATCTATTGAAAACCTTTCAAAATCTCTCGAAGGCCCGAGAAGAAGTGCAAGGGTTGAAGGAAAAAAGAAAAATAAAGAAAATCGCCCGGAGAGCTCGACATCTAGTCTCTCTGATAGTCTCTCATTAGAGTTCTAATCTCCTCCCGTTTGATCCGTTTTGTTTACTTATGACTCTTTATCTCGTGTTCGTGTTTTATTTGTTTCTGGTCTATTTTGTATTTTGGATGCCTGGTGTCTTGTAACCTGGCAAGTGCTTCTTTTTGAAGCGTACTCTGCCACAAACTGCCTTTGGCAGTAAATTATAAAAAAAAAACCAGCACCCGCAACTCCTGAAGAAGCAAGTGAAGCTCCATCAATGTTGAACTTCAGCCAGTTTCCTACAGGGGAAGTTCATTAATTTCCCTTACTAAAACCCAAGGTGCCTTTGTTGATTATTTAATCAAATAGTGTCACATAACTTTTAAGATTTTTAGGAAATTATGGAAATCGTTTAATTATTATGACATATTCTTTTTTTAAAAAAATTAACCCCATAATAATTAAACAATAATATTCATCATATGTGTCTATTTGTGTGCTTGAAATGTTAACCTATTGCAAACTAATTTTTTTTTTTTTTGAAAAGTAGTCCAGTATCTAATGGATAATGATATTCATGGTTTGCATGAATTTATTTACTTGAAAACAATTTTTGTTCATGAGTATTTAAATTAGATAGAAAAGAGTAGTAGAAAGAAAAATGGAAAAAGGTATAATAGAATAAGATTAAAAAAATAGATTGTTTCATCCAAGAAGAGTTTGTGTTTTTATGAGTATTTAAGGTAGACTGGAAATGTTGTTGAAAGAAAATAAAAAAGTGTAATCGAAAAAGAATAAAATTCATTGTAGCATTACGTACCGAAGATTTATGGTTTTTTTAATGATGAAGATTAGGAATTAAGTTATTATAGTTAAGACGATAACTATATATATGTAGACTACAATAGTCACGCATCATTTTTTATCTCCTTGGATGAGAGGTTTTTGTTTCCTTTGTATGCAACATTCTCCATCTTCTTCATAAACTGTCTGCTTGTCAGCCTCATTAATGAGCAGTAATCATGACTTGCAAGAAGGTTTGGGGGCGTTTCATCCCATTTCCCTCTTCCTTCTCATCTAGTTTTTCAATCTGGGCATTTTCTTCACCATATCTAGCGCTCCGCATCCCCGCACTTGTCGTCCAATGTTTCTCTACTTCCCTGAGCTTCGGAACCTGCACCTGTGCATTGCTTCTCTCCATCCTCTGCCCCTCTCTCATTCTGCTCTCGCCCTCTTCCTCTCCTGGTATAGGATCTTTGCTTCGTCAATCGGTTGAGGACCTTTCCTCCCAGTGTGAAGAGTTGTCGCTCACAGAAGATGAAGTGGTTCCACTCTGGATTGATAGCTTGCTGGACCCCGACCTGGCTACTTCATTCAAAAGGTGTTTGTTGGGTAAGCTTGAAATATCCCTAAGAATTATAAACACAATTAAGGGCTAATCATTAAGGCTAATGAGCATTAAAGCATTAAGTATTTATGGAACGTCAAATATATTTATATAAATGAATATATGGTCCAAAAAGAGTTATCAAGCCTTACATGGAATGATGAAATAAAAGGGAGCAATTACATAGAGAAATTAAATAATAAAGTTGATACAACATGTAATATGTTATCATGAAATAATGGCACAATCAATATGAGGAAGTTAAGGAAATTTTTTTTTAAACAGTCAATGTGAAAAATATGTATTATATTAATGCAAAAAGACCACGAAATATTCTATGGGCCAGAATGATTCATTAAGCTACAATCTAACACATAAGAGAGCTCAAATGAGCAAAAATGAAGCCCAAAAGGCTTTAAAAATTGGTCATACAAAAAAGGAGCCCATTCCTTACAATTTTTCCTCATTTTTTAAACTACCCCTCCCTCTTTTATCAACCCTAGCCGGCTGGACTTATTGCTGCCGCCTCCATCCCTCTCTCTCACTCTCACACTCATCTTTTCATTTCCTAACATGTAAAACCCTAACATATCTCACTCTCTCTTCTCTATCCAAGGTTTTCACCTCCATTCATCTTCTTCCTCTCATTTATATCCTATTTTGCTCTATTGAAGAAGACAAAAATGTGGGTATGGATTCCATTTCATCCTCTCATTTTCTCCTATAATCTAATCATCTTCTTGGTCATTCTTCATCAATAAAACAAGAAATACACAAGTTCATATTTCCCTTGTGTTGAACACCAAATTCGAGGGCTGTTTGGTGCCGAAATTTGTGGGAGAAAAGATGGTGAAGCTTGGCTAGATTCAACCCTAACTTCAAGTTCCTTCCTTGGTCATTTTTGGGATTTTTTGAAAACCCTGAATTCTTCTTCCTCCTCCTTCCACATCCCAAATGGAGCTCTCACAAGGCCTTGTTTGACCGGCCAAAATCAAGGAAGAACAAGAGTAAGGCAAGGAAAACTCTAACCAAAGGGTAAGTCTTGGTACTAAGGTTCTTTAGCCTAAAACCTCCATCTAAGCTCTAGATCTACTCAAAAACCTAAATATACCTTCATTTCTATATAGGGCCAAATTTGAAGCAAGAAAACCTACTCTTGGAGACAACATGATGGATGGCTAATATGGGTTGGTCGAAAATATGGGTTGGAAAACAAGCTAAAAGAACTCAAAAGTCTAGATATACAAGATTACGTTGAGTTTGTTCTAAAGATTTTTGGTTCAAAATTTTGGAGTTTTGACTAAGTGTTTTTGGGTGTTTAGGTGAAACCAAAAATTAGGGTTTTCATGGTCGTTTGTGTGTCCAAAAATGGACATTATTTATGGTGGTATGGAATTTTGAAAGTGGATATTATGGGTTGATTATGGCCGAAAAGGTAAGGGTTTATGTGGGTGATTTGGTGATTTTTGAGGTTTCAAAGATTAGGGTTGTGATGATATTTATTTGGTTGGAAAAATTTGGGTTTGAGAGGACATTTTGATGTGTAAACTAATTCCAAAATTTAGTGAAAAAGTCATTTAAAAATTAGAATTAATTTGGGGATAAATTGAAAATTTTGAAATTAAAGTTAATATGGGCATTTTGGTAAATTTTAATTAGGGTTAAAGTTGGTGAACTTGAAAATAAGAAGAAATCTAGGGGTTTGGTGGTAATTGTTTTGTTGCTGAAAGTTACATTAAGTTTTGGGTGAAGTTCAAAATTATGAGTTTTTGGTAAAGTTGGTGGGAGAAATCCAAATGCGTGTATGTTTTACTGGAAGGAGAATGAGTTGGATGATCGTTGCTCTGAATGTGGGGAATCACATTATGTAAAAAAGGATGGGACAAACCACATAAGCACTAAAGTGGGTTCTCCTGCGAAGGTGTTGTGGTATCTACCAATAATTCCACGATTCAAACATTTGTTTGTAGTTCAAAAAGATGCTGAGAACCTTCGATGGCATGCTACACACCGAAAGGACAATGGTAATTTGAGACATTCTGCCGATTCACCACAATGGAGAATATACCCTCAGTTCGATACGGACCCAAGAAATTTTAGACTTGGTTTATGCACAGATGGGATGAACCTTTATGACACTTTGAGCAGCATCCACAGTACTTGGCCTGTTTTATTGACGATATACAATCTGCCACCATGGTTGTGCATGAAGCCCATACATATTCTTCTCTCTTTGTTGATATCGGGTCCAAAACAACCGGGAACCAAAATTGATGTGTTTCTGCAACCACTCATTGATGATTTACAACTCTTGTGGAATGAAGGTGTAAGAGTGTATGATTCATACAGTATGGAAAACTTCACGCTCCAGGCTATGTTGTTTTGTACAATCAATGGTTTCCCTGCATACGGCAACCTCTCGGGATATACAATTAAAGGAGCACTAGCATGCCCCATATGTGGAGAAGAACTTGCAGCATAAGGTTGAAACACAGTGGCAAAAATGTGTACATGGGCCATCGATAATTCCTCTCTAAAGGTCACAAATATCGTAAGATGGCGAAAGAGTTTAATGGAAAAACCGATCATGCAGTCGCACGACCACCACTATCGGTTGTTGAGATTTACAATCAATTAAAGAATGTTGTGAACAACTTTGGTCCACCAACTAAAGCCATTGAAAAGAGCAGTTTGAATAAAAAATAATATTTTGGGAACTTGAATATTGGCAACATTTAGAGGTGAGACATTGCATTGATGTTATGTACGTGTAGAAAAACATTGGTGAAAGTGTTAGTGCAACACTGCTAAACGTGAAAGGCAAGACAAAAGACCATTTGAAGGGTAGAAAATATTTGGTTAAAATGGGTATACGAGAAGAACTCGTGCCACAACAAAGAGGCAAACGAACATTCTTGCCTCCTACCTGTCACACATTATCCAAAGAAGAGAAAAAAAAATTTATAGTGCTCTTCGTGATATTAAAGTGGCATCTGGTTACTCATCAAACATATCGAGTTTGGTATCAATGTATGATCTTAAATTGGTAGGGATGAAGTCTCACGACTATCATGTACTGATGCAACACTTGCTTCCGGTTGCAATCCGTGGGATTCTTCCAAATGATGTCAGAAAAACTATTACAAATTTGTGTGTTTTCTTCAAAGGGATTTTGTGTAAAGTGCTTGATGTGGAGGCGCTGGATAAACTACAGAATGACCTGATGATCACCATGTGTCAGTTGGAGATATATTTTCCTCCTTCGTTTTTTGATATTATGGTTAATCTACTTGTTCATCTTGTTAGAGAGATCAAATAGTGTGGTCCGTTATACCTTCGATAAATGTATCCGTTTGAGAGATATATGGGTATACTGAAAAAGAAAATGAAAAACCGTCAGCGTCCAGAGGGAAGCATAATTGAAGGGACAGTAACAGAGGAGGTGGTTGACTTCTGCACTCACTACTTACAAGGTGTTGATGTTATTGGATTACCAAAAGCAAGACATGATGGCAGGCTTAAAGGTGTTGATACCTGCGGAAAAAAATTATGCAGAGTTGATATTGATACATTGAACAAGGCACATCTGGTTGTGTTGAATCACTCTGAAAGTGTCGAACTATATTTCAAGGCACACCTAGCCTACCTCAAAACAAAACACCCAACGATGAGTAATGCCAAATTGAAAAAAGAGCAGAATGCAACATTTGTTAAGTGGTTCAAGCAGAAGGTGTTGCATGAAGATTCAAGGAATGTGAATGAAATGGTTTAGTTGTTGGCACTCGGTCCAAATCTTGATGTGTTGTCTTATGAAGGATATGATGTAAATGGATTTTTTTTTTACACTGAACGTCAAGATCGTAAATTGACAAACCAGAACAGTGATGTGCATCTTATCGCTTCACAAGATATTTTCACAGGAACAAGTCGTAATACACTGAAGAATGAATATTATGGTGTTATTGAAGATATCTGGGTCTTGAATTACACTAGTTATGAAACTTGTGTATTTCGTTGCAAATAGGTGGACAACAAACAAAGATATCGTGAGAAGAACCATGGTATGAAGCTAGTTGACTTAACGACAACGACTCCTACTGATGAACCCTTTGTTGTTACGTCAAAGGCAAAACAAGTATTCTACTGTCGTGATCAGTGTAATCCCAGATGGTCTATTGTGTTGCAGAGTAAAAGATCGATAGTTGGGATTGATGATGTTGTTGATGAGGATGAATACGATTGTGAAGATGAAACAGATGTACCTATTCGGTTGCCAATGGAGGTGGACAGTGTTACTAATTTTGAATGTACAAGGTCCGACCACATTGAAGGATTGTGGGTTGAACGATGAAACGTAATTATGTAAGCTTGAGTGACAATTAATATATATATATATATATTATATAATTCAATTTTAATTATGTCATATTTGTTATTCGATGAAGTAGATCTTTGTATTAACATTTATTGTTATTGATTTTCCAGATTATGGATTCTGACGAGGATAGAGTTGAAGAGGAGGTGCAGTTAGGGCGTGATGAGACTCCTGATGATGATGTTCATGCCGAAGAACCACCAGTGGCATCTACTTCATAGAACCCCCGGAAGGAACGTGGACCGGCCCGTGGCTTGAAGGTGAAAAAGGGTTCACCCGTAGATTTGGTTTGGGACAAGTACCTCAGACATTCCGGAGGGTCGAAGCACTAGTTTTCTTCTTTCTTGGGATTGATGGTGAAGACTCATTGTTCTATAAACAAGGATTGGAAAGATCAAGAACATGCAGACAAAGACATCATGTGGTAGAGGGTGCAACAGCGGTATAAAGTCACGGATGAGCTACGTGATAGGATAATGTCACTTCTAGAGACATCCCTGAGGTAGTGGAAGCACCGATTGGTGTATGGTTGGATTAGTAGACCGGGCTCCAAAAGTGTGCCGCCATGGGTCATGTACAACGATATGATCACGGAGGAAGATTGGAAAATATTCTTCGACGCTCACCAGATAGAAGAGTTTAAGGTATTAATTTATACAATTCTTTATTTTTCATTTATTATAAACTAACAAACAAATATTTTCATTTTTATGAATAACTTACAATTTACAAATTTTATAACAGAGACGTCAAGAAATAACGAGACGGGACCGGCAAAAAATATCCATACGCACTGCATGGGACGATCTGGCTATACGGGGCGTTTAGAACAGTGGAAGAATGAGGGCATGCTGACACGCGTTAATGAAGACGGCACCCAATCAGTCATTGAAAATGTTGAAGATGTAAGTAGGATGCAGACTTATTTGTTGGGTCGGATGAAGAAAAATGATGAGGGAGTGTATGTATTTCCGCGAAGTGAGACTGCTAAGTTGGCTTCAAAAATTGTAAGTACCTATATATTCTTAAAAACTTGTTGTTTACTAACTAGAAATTTAATTACTAATATTCTGTAATTTAAATCTAGTCTGGATCTACCGAGCGATGGGAGGTAGTTCCAACACCCTCAAGCCAAGATGATCCACTAAATAAGGCCATTGGGCAAAAGGATCATCCAGGGCGAGTGTGTGGGCTAGGAGGGGAAGCTTTCAAAGACGTGTTTCCTTCGTCTCGAGCAAGACCACAGGCTGAAATTGTACGAGAAATGGTTGAGGCACGGGTAGGGGAGGCGGTACAGCAAGAGGTGGATTGACGATTATCTGAGGAGCTTTGCATGGATGAGGAGCGACGAGTCTACGAGAACCTCCTGCGAAGACTTGAGGCTTTAGTATTAGGCCAGGGCCTGCTTCTACACCGACAACCTGGTCTTACACCGATGTCAGATCCTAGACCGGTGCCCAATCCTACACCGTTGCCAGATCTTACACCGTTGTCTGATCCTACACCGACACCTAGTACTGTTGCACTGGTCCTTGCTCCTACAAACACCCCTAGTACTGTTGCACTTGTACCCGCACCATCTTCGTCTACGGGTGACACATTCCCTTATGGAAACCTCCAGGTTTGAGTTATTTTTCACCTTAGTTATTGATTAATGTTACATATAAAAATGTAATTTTATTATAGCTAGCTTACTGTTATTGTCGTGAGTTGATGTAGGTGTCTAAATCATGTCATCTATTTCAAGTGTTGGATGGTGGGACTGTGCAAGTTGCATTCGGAAGGGTTTTGCAGACTGGACTGAACACACTAGTACATTTCAAGTGCATCCCACCTCTTCACGCCCGTGTGTCAGTTGATGAGATTGTACGTGGCCATGAGGATACTCCGCTTCCATTGTAGTGGAATGAGTGGAACAAAATAATTGAAGAAAAATCTTCAATTGTTCCATGTCCTTATTCTCTGATTGATGTCTATGACGAGGTAACTATTTATATGCTTCAATGTTTATTTTTAACTTGATTGTTAAGTTATATGTTATTTTATAATTTAAATTATTATATAAATATTAGATCAATAAAGGGAAAAATGATTAAAGGAGGAGAGTGGATACGGGGAAAGAAGTGATGAGATCAGTTGATGAGAGTCAGAAGGTGAGGAGAGAAGTGGTGAAGCCTTTCAATATGACTCCGAGAAGACCCCCCCCCCCATTTTGGCACCAAAGTTCATCAAGAGGTTGATAGCATGACAAAAGATGTTGTACAACTTTATCATGATGAGGGATGAGGGTGTTTCCAGCTTCAACATGTGAATTCCTAAGCATATTTTCCACACCAGTGAGCCCATGGATCTGATGATTACTTTAAACGATGTTAAGGAATTGTTGACTGGAGATCTACTCAACATTGTTGTCATTCAGGCGTATTGTGTGTAAGTGTTCTTTAAATTATTAATTTATCTTTCATTTATTTTTTAGCTATTTAACATATCTGTTTAAAAAATGTTCTTCAGGTGTTTGAATGCTAGACTGCAAGGGAATGACAGAGACACTGCCATCACATTTTTGTGTCCACAGTTGTTGACAGCAAGTCAGGCCGTATTGGATGGCCCGCAATGTGACAACATATGAGGCGTGGATTTTGTGCTACCGTGCGATGACGAAGCAGATATCTGCTAATCCAATATCATCAAATGTAAGTGTACAATAACTAAACTTCTTTGATTTAAAGAAATTAAATTATGTTCTAAAACAATTTATCTATTATCTATGGTAGCAATCATTGGTTGTTTAGGGTGTTGTGTGTTGACACCGCATGCCTGTTGATACTCAATCCGTTAGGCGAAAACCATCGAGAGATCGCAATAAAGAAATTATTGAAGGAGTGAGTTTTTAAATGTTCATGCATTTTCATTTGCTTTTAGCTTGTCCTGAATTTATGGCATACAAATATATGGCTTCATTTTTAATGTTTATTCTGCAGTGGTCATAAGAATGGTTTAAGTGACATAGGTAAACCATTCTCCATCTTGAACTTGTATATTACATACTGGTAATCATTTTAATTAAACCTACCTGTTTGTATTAATTGAGTAAGTAATGTGACATTTCATGCTCTGACTAAATGGTTGGTAATCCATGGATTTGTGATGACAGTCCAAAATAGCATGATTCACGGAGTTGTGGCTATTATGTGATGCGGTACATGTATGAGATTGTTAAAAATATTGACACTCTTGACGATGATGACAAGGTAATCGATACCAATCCAATATTCAATTTAAAGTTATTGTGTTTATAATAGTGTTTGTACTAATGATGATCTATTTCTTTTATATGTACAGATCATTTTGTTTTTCAAAAAATCACGGAACACTTATGTCAAAGCGGACCTGGACTTTAAGAGATCATATGGCGCAATATTGGTGTAAAAACTACTTAAGTATTTCTTAGATCTTTTCCTAGTGTAATTATACTTACGTTTTTTATGCCGAAGCAAAGTACGCTTCAAAGTTTTGCAAAGTGCAACTTTAGAGATGTATATATATATATATATTTGAATGGGTTTTGTGTTTGCTAGTTGTGCATATATTGTCTAGTGTGTTGGTTGTCAAAGAGCAATACCAGTTGGATGCTCAGTACATGTATGTAAAATATGTATTGGGTTGTGTTTGAAAAACACATGGTAGATGCTAAAAAACAAAATAAACCAAAAAAACAAAACCACGGTTCGACCATAAATCGTGGTATAAAAACATTTGGCGAGAGACTATAAATCACGGTTATAACCCAAAATCATCATTTTAAACCCTATATCTACTGACTATATATGACGGTTTCTTGGGTAACCGTCGTTTATAAGTCACTTTAAACCACGGTTGGCCGCCCGAACCGTCGCATATAGTCAGCAAATATTGTAACACCCCATCTCTAAATACAATGATCATCGCCCTAAGTCCATCTCGTACATTAACAACGCAGCGGAAAAGTTCTACTAAATTGGTGTTACCGCCGTTAGTCACCCACGTGACTAACTAGGCCTATTCTCTTAACAAGTCACGGTCTGACTAACCGGATAATTACTCGAGCATCTAAAACATTACAATCCATAAACCACAACTTATACCGAGTACCTCATATCCTAATACATCATACTAACATCTCTTCAATATACTAAACGAGTGTACATGCACAACTCATGTAACAAATGTAAAAGCGACCCGAAGTACTCTACCCGCTCCCACTCTCAGGTTGAGTCTTCGTCCGGTACCTACCTGCAAAGTTTAATTCACAGGCCCCAAGGGGCTCAGCATATTGCTGGTATAGAAAACGTGCAACCCAAAAGCTAGCCGGGTTACACACGACTACTTTGTCGTATACATGCAATTGTTTATTCATACAAATAATAATAGGAAGTATGATAACAAACAACACATTTATGTGAAACATTCACAGCTCAAATAAATCGAACGTCGTAATGGACGTCCATTGATGATAAGTTAGATTCCTAAATCCTAGGCCTGAGAATTGTTTAGTTCTCGTGTTTGACTATACCTTATAAGTGTCAACCGTTCTCTTATAGAACTGGTTGTTTCTCTAACTGAATTGTTTATTTTTGTCGGGTCAAAGTAACCCTAGCCAATGAGTTATTAGCTCCATTGGTTTAATAAACATAATTCTTAAGTTATGAGGGGTGTAGGCTTGACCCTCCTGCGCCTCCTGAATTTGCCTCCCATCTCGAACTGTTCACTCGAGATGGTCGGGTCAGTTTGTCGACCCTAGGCGGAAGACAGATCTGATACAGATGCCGACCTCCTAACCTGAACATGCATGACCGGAGTCAGTCCCGGATTCCTCTCAAGTTCCAGTTAGCTGAAGTCTCAATGACGATTTGTTAGTTAAACCTCTCTCGGTATTAACCAACTAACATAGGGGTATTATAACCTTATACAATTGTTTATTAAACAAAGTTAATGAACAAGCTCTGAATCAAGTGTTAGTGTACAATGGACACAAACAATACAGTAGATCGGTTTCATGCTTAATCTTGATTAGTCGTATCATAATAACACATAACACAAACCGAGGTAGACCTCGTTAGCAAACAAGCTACAAGAATCCCATACCGTACACCGGAGATTGGCTAGCTCTTAATCCCACGTTCGCCTAATCCGCCGAACGCCTTGACTTATCTAGATCTGTAACCAGAACTAGTATTAGTATCCTGTGTCTTAGAACTAATTTGGTTCTCTTTTCAACTTAAACCTCTTCCGAGGTTAACCCGGGTATGATAATATACCGTTAAACGGGTTCGTTCATTTAGGAGCGTTTTCAAGCTCAATTCTAATTCATTAACACTCTAACGTCGTTAGCAGTTATTTAGTTGCACAGTTAGCAACTTTAGACTCATACGGACCTTGTATTAGATTTTCGTATTTTTCACTATTCATCCGTATTTCACTATTCATTTATACGGTCCCGTATTCTACTATTCATTGATATGGCCTCGTATTTTACTATTCACCGTATTTCACTATTCACGTATATGTATCTACTATTCACGTATACGTCTTGTATTTGACTATTCATATATACGTAGTTACTATTCATGTATATGTGTTTACTATTCATGTATACGTATTTACTATTAATGTATACGTATTTGCTATTCATGTATACGTATTTACTATTCATGTATACGTATACTATTCACATATACGAGTACTATTCATGTACACTAAAATTTTCGTATACGCCCGTATGATACTCCGTATCATACGTATTTATTTCTTTTTCCAATATAACTTGTATTTTCATTAAAATACTTTAAGTATTGATTTTCTCCTATACTTATTAAATTACGGGTATACCCCTCGTATACCTTAATTTATATACGGGTCTCGTTTAAACCCGTCTTAACTCTGTTTCTTTTACAACTTGTTTCTAAATTCTTTATTTAATTTCCTTAACCTTCTTAAACACATAAAAATGTGTTATTTATATTACTTACCCACAGTTTTCTCTTAATTTCTATTTTACTCATAATAAGTTCTAAACTTGTTATTTATATTTCTAATTTCTTCCAAAGTCTTTCTTATTTAAATTCCTTTATACTTTTGGTCAATTACCAAAATATACCCAAGTTTGACCAGTCTTTTATGGTCAAACCCCCTAACTTTCCATTATTTACAATGTTACCCCTAAAGTTAATTTAACTTAACTTCTTATTCCTTTATCTTTTTTATATCTAACCTTTTGCTACAAATTTTATTCTAGCTCCTCTAAACATTTTATAAACTGTCATTGACCAAGTTTGACCACGTTTGACCACCTTTGACCAGGGAAATTACCATTTTACCCTTGTGGTCTTTTCTTTTATCCTAACTCATTTATTAACCAATTTAACTCCAATTAATTTCTAATTTTCGTAACTAATTTTCCTACAGATTTTTGAACATCAAAAATCATTTTAAACATCTCTAAACCACCAGATTTAATTATCTAATGTTATAGTATATGTATACCATCCTTTATTTCCTTAAATATACCAAAACCTTATAAATTCCTTATAACACTTATAAACTCTTTATAAATTGTAAACTTAATTCTACAATTATTTTCTCATCATCTAAACTCTCAAAAATTCCATATTGACCTCATATATTTTCGGTAATCACCATTAGGTACTAAAACTTCTTAAATTTTACATATTACTCTTAATTATACTAATTCCTTTAATTTAACTAAGTTAGATATTTTTTTTAACTCAATTAATACCCTTAATTTTCGGCCATAATAAACCATAGTTTATGAATTTTTCTTGTATATTATGATAGCTTATATTGAAGCTTATATCATAAGGAATAAATCTATTCTTAGATTTAATAAACATTAACTTTTAATAAGCTAAAATGAATATTAATCACCAAAAATTTCGGCAATAAATAATAAGATGAACAATATGTTAGATCATATAGATCAACAATTAGAACCTTGAAATAGGTAGTTGTAGGATTTACCTTGTATATTAACCATTAGCTTAATATTTAAGCTTGATTTCCTTAGAAATTTTGACAGCAATTTGCTAGAGAAATTGGCTCCAAAATTATACAACAAGATGAAGAATAAGATGGGTTAGTATCCCATGCCAATCGGCTGTAACAAAAACCAAAGAACAAGAAGTTTTCAAGAAGGCAATGTTTTACCTCGAGAATCAAAGACACTTCTTCGTGGTTTTTCCTGAGAATCTGGGGGCTCATGAGCTATGGTTGTAAAGCTCTTGAAAAGAGGATTCCAACGAGCTATCAAGCTTGTGATTTGGAGCTAGGACGAGAAAGTTATGATTTCTACAAGGCAAGGTGTTCTTTAAGGCTCAAAACTAAGAACATTGAGTTGTTTTGTGTTGTTTCTTCAAAGAGAGGATGAGCTACGACCTTGGGAGCTCTCATTTGACAGGTAAGAGTCTGATTAATGATTTACCAAGGGGACAAGATGATATGGCAATCCAAGGAAGTCTTGGTTGTTGAAATAGTAAAAATAAAGCATTTTTGTCCATGGTGACTCACCATTGAGGTCGGCCAGCATATGCCTCATTTGACCTGAATTTTTTGTTTCTCTAATGTGTTTATGTAATATTTGATACATTAAACTCGTTCCTAATGACTTATACCATGTGATAGGTATGTTACAAGGCCAAAAATGCCTTAAAACACATTTTATGTGCTTCCGGGTTCACATTGATTTTGCAATTTGTTTTGGCTAGTTTAAATGTGTTCTTAGTACATTTACAACCTTTAGAAACTTTTTTCATGAAATAGCATGTTGCTAATTCCAATTTAAACCAAGTCGTTTAGTGGTTTCTCCTTGACTTTCGTCGTTTAGTACCTGTTTACTGTACTTGTATACTTAATTTGTGTGTATACGCTATGGCTCCTATAACCATTTTGTTGTTGTTCCCTTATTCCTTATTGTTATTTAGGCTCACTAGCCTTTTAATTCCATGTATAAATGCTTAAGGCACATTTCCCTTTAAAGCACATTTTTCTTTAAAGCACATTTTGTGTTCTAAGATGCGTTTTCGGTTTAAACGCTAATTCCGCTTAATGTTTATTACTAATCTTAGAGGTATTTCACATTTGAAAACTCTTGGGAACTTATTGGTAGTTCCCTAATTTATTTATACTCTTTAAAACACCTTTTGCTCTAATTGTTCCTAAAGCATGTTTTGGTGTAAATTGTTGTTTAACACTCCTTCTAATGTTTCTAAGGCACATTCTAGCCTTAGTATATCCTAATTAGATAGTTCATTAATATATTAAGGTTTGGGGTATTTCAATCTACCCCCCTTAAAAGAACTTTGTCCCCAAAGTTCCTATGTATCTATATCTCTTAGAACACACAGGTAACTTCACACTAAAAGATCATATGATCACTCAATATCTGTATAGGCATTCTGACTCATAAGGTCTGCCATATGTATATATATATATTTACATACTTGTCACAAAACATGTCTTTTGCATGTTTTAGTAATCAAAATACTCTTTGTATATTCTTTGATGTATACTCCTCAAGTAACCGGTCCGGAGACAAAGGTTTTCATGTCCTCGAGTTCATGAGCGAGTAATACAAAAAATACATTCACTCTCCAATTCCACTTTATGCTACTGCATCTACTCTTAACGTGGTTAATTGTGACCACTTGTAGGGAGTTTCAGGAATCATCCGACCCTGATGTGATCAGCATCAGTGTTGAACTATCCTTTCACCCCAATTTGTGTTCAGTTTTCCTTGATCTGGCCAAGATCAAGTTCCTACCTCCCACGTCAACTTCAAACAACCAAATAATTATTCATGTAGCATTTTATATCTTTTAGTCCTTCTAGTCATAATCATAAATCAATACATCTCCAAATTATGGAACTCAGTCCATCAGTCATTCTTAATTCACCTCTCAGCAATTCTTAGAGAATTTAATTCCTACCGGTTCTACATCGGTCTCATACCGATTCATACTCATAACATTACCATATTTGGTCTCATATCAATACATATCATAGGGATTTTAATTCCCTTGGAGTTTCTACTCCTCTTTTCCTGAATTCTCGCACCGAAGTTAACGAGGTCGTCCTCTAATACATCTGGTATTCGCATTTAATTGTGCGTAATAACCACAACCACATAAGAATGAATACATGTGTTTATATAACATACGTATCAACATCACAACTAATTGTATTGTGCTATGCACACTGTAGGTTACGTACTCAATACGTGAAATATAGGCTAAGCGATTGTACGCTCTACCCCCCCTTAAAATGGATTACGCCCACGTAATCATTATATCATCCTTGAACATAGGTTCAAGATGTTTATGTGTTGGAGCATTCAGGTTCCATGTAGTCTATCTCACATTATGATTGGGTCAGAGGGTCTTCACCATGGTAATGGCTTAGTCTCTGTATCAAGGATTCTTATTGGTATTCATACCAATCTTACAACTGTGTTCCAGTGTAGTCTCTAAGGTCCAAAGTATTTGGTAGATAAGTCGTATATTTTATTCGGCTGGAAGATGTGAGACACATCCTTCCTTCTTCTCTTTTGTTAGGTATATCAAACCTTTAAGATACGGTCCACTAGCTTCTGCTGCGCGACTCTGATAATCTTGGGGCTTAGTTTGCCCTTCCTATCCTCTTCAATATGTTTTACAGCTCCTTTGTATCCTTATAATTTAGGAATAAAGGTCTCTTAATGGACGTGGTATCTTTATCTATACACGGTCTCTATGAGTTATAGCTTGTCTATCCAGTTCTCTGGAGATCTGATGTTCATGCTGTTATTGCCTTTCCAGCGTCTGAATTGTTTCCCACTAACTGACCCTCAGTCTGAGATTTTGTATATCTGGAGTTACTGTTCAGTGCTTATTGCTCTTCACAGTTTCCTCAAAATCTTGAGACATATAAACTGTTTACTTACTAATCAGTGCTCTCGCACTTCATAACTCTTAATTGTTTCCTCCTGGAATGAGTTCTCTGACTCTTTTAATCTCATTGGTTTAGCTGAGTTCTTCCTCCTCAATTGTTCACGGTAACTTGTTGTTCTGGTGTGAGTTTGCATCTCTGACTGTCGTATGGAGTCAACTACTTCTCGTGTTCCTTACACTACTCATTTACATATATGGGGTACCTTACTGATACATTGCTACTTACCCGACTAACTTATAAATAAGTCCATCAGGCCACAAGCTCCCTTGGAGTGCGGTCGTCCCACACCTCATTTAAGTACACTCGTAGTGTTCATCACACGCTTAGTTATAGCTAATTTGTGAAGTATTCTATTGTCGATCTCCTCTTTCATCATTCCATAATAACGCACATGTTGTTCTTCTTGAACTTAATCAAGGAATATCCATCTACTAGGTTCATAACTACATTATACCTTCTGTATTTGTACGGACTCGATCCCTTAGTAATTTGGGGTCTCTTTCCTTAGAGCCTCTTATCTTATTTCTCATGTCGATCTACTAGGAATGCACTTCCAGTCCTTACGGAATGGACAGTGTGCTTCCTTGAAACCTTTCATCACATGTTCCAGACTATTGGTGTTTCTATACAGGTTGTCTCCCATTTCATCACCTTACTTACATCGGGTTTTAATTCATAAATCTGATTGCTTTCGTGTCAATATTTGATGGCTTATATATAGTGGTTGCTTTGCTATGCACTGTAACTTAATCTACCTGATAGGTATTATTCTCATGGCCTCCGCTATCGAAGTAGCTTTAGCTTTCTCACACTGCCCATTGATGGCACAATTCTTCAATTGTTTTACTTCAACGTCTTGTCTTATTTTCAATCCCTTTCATGGTGTAACCACACTGGGGGTTCTCTAATTTCGGTGTTTGGCGGTTACCGTATCGTGTTGTAAAGTGGTTATCTCTTAATATGAAGGTGTTCTGCTTCAATCTCAGGTTCATAAGTAGGCTAATTTCCCTCACATTCTTTCATCCTTTATGATGTTATTTACCATGCAATTTAACCGGTTACAGCAGAAGTCATCCGTTGAATCACAAGCTCTTTTGAGCGTTGGTCAACTTGGCGTGCCATACTGCGCACTCACAATGTTTATCTCTGACGATTGCTGATTCTTAAATCCTGGGTGTTGGATATGAGATCTGTCTCTATAGCCCCCCATATTATTTATGTGTAACTGGAATGTTCCAAGGTAATTTCAAGGTCTACGGTTTCCATTCTCTAATAGAGAGTATTCATTCTCTAAGAAGTGAAAGCCCTTTTTGAGGGGTTTATTCCCACTCATGGCCTCATAACAAGGAGAGGTATCCCCACCCTAAAAGGAATGGTTCGTTCTCCGCCCCTGTCAATAGCATCTATCTCAACATTCTCATTGGTGCCCTTTCCTGGCAATTCTACATCAACTTAGTATAGGTTCTCATAACCACTCGTATGTACGAGTTGTAGTTCATTCATGGCCTAGATCAGCCTCTTATGCTTTCCCGCGCCTCAAGCTCTAATGTATTTAACATCCTTGGCTCGTAGGCCCTTAATGCTTGATTAGTCTCAAGTGATAACCGGTGTTCGGTTCACTGTTGTATTCTTATTCATCTGTAGGTTATCCACGTGATTCTCTTGTTCTTTGAACTCTGTCAATGTTGGGTTACATCACTGAATGTAGTATTGGGTTTCTCAATAAGTACTGTATCTCGCTTCCTGCTGTGGAAGTTCACTTAGGCAATCCGATGTTAATCAGTGTCTGTGACAATACCTTCGCTCTCATAGACTTGCGTCTTTTAGTAATTAAGGATTAGTTTTCATTAGGCCTCTGCCTTTAGGTGTCTAAGTCGGATATTTACCCTGACTATCATGTGCTGTCATGTCAATACTTTGTTCAACTTTCGTTGACTATGCCACCCGTTAATGACTAATCATACTTGGGTGTTAATGAGTTAGGCAAGCAATACTAACCATTGTTTGTGGGTCCCTTTTTACTCAACTATACCAACTCTATGGTGTAGTCCTTTTGATGTTCTCTCCTTTGTGATTGCACGTCTTTGATCCTAGGTAGGTCATTCCTTAAATTTGTTTTCTCTGATTCCATTTCTGGGGTTTATCAACATCTTCAATGAAGAGTGCTGTTAATGGTATTATTCTGGGAATTCATCCCGTTTTTATTGGAAGTTGTTATGTCCTCCAGCTTCATTGTATGTCGTAATACCTTCCTTGTAGGTTATTACTTACATCCGGTCCTCTCACATTGTTGAGTAATTCCTTCGGTTCTTCCATTCAAGGTTTGGCTAGGTTTTGGGCTGATGTTCTTACCTTTGTCTATTGCTGATGCTCACGTCGTTTAGTTTCCTGACCAAGTCCAGCTCCCTGCTGACTGGTGTATTGATTTAGTTGTCATGGTCAGGCCGTTAGGCTCTTCCATTGTTTCGCTCTTCAGTCTAAAGGTTATGTAATCCGGTGTTAATATGTATTATACCTGTGGTTTTTACCATTTGGTCTTCACGGCTTCCTATAAAGCTTCATTGTGGCGGCACTTGCCAAGGCAAGTGCGCCATGCAAGATGGGTTATCGGTACTCTGTACGTCGGCAATGGTACATTCTCCTAAACTCCATGTAGGTGGTAGTCCACGGGACTCCTTCTTTGCCCTTTTTGGCTTTAGTTAATTGATTATCTGGGCAGTTTCCTGACTGCTTTTGATTGTATAGTTACTTATCAGGGTATTCCTCTTTCTGAGGGAACCCCCTTTTTCTTTCACTTTAGCCTTGGTTCTCACTCTCATTTCCACACCTTCGTCGAGGTTATCGAGTATTGACTCTCCTTGGGCACTACATCGTAGTCATATCTTGGAGTATGACTTGCATGTGCATTCGTAGTCGTCTGGGATATTGCAGTTAGGTCTTTGCAACCCCCTTTTTTTGTAGCTTCAGAGTTACCTGCTTCATAATTGACTTTTAGGTAGTCCCTATGCTCTTGCGTGGTATTATCCCACTGTTATTGCTCCCTTGGACTGTTGTCCGGTGTTTCTGTCACTTCTCTTGTCCTCTTATTGCACTCGTAGTGCTTTTCTTCTTACTGGTATGGCGGGGTTATATCGACTGCATAGCATGTCGACCCATGTTGCCGGTAATTATTATTCTCTCATTGGTAGGATTCCGCTGGTAGTGCCTGTTTCAACGTTGCGCTCCAATTGGGACCTTCAAGTCTTGAAAGACTATTGCATAGCGAGATGCTTCTTGTATTTGCATAATACTAAGTAATTGCCAGATCGGGTTTTCCCGAGTAAGAGAAAGCTTGTCTTGTCTCTGGCGTTCATTTCTGGTATCTTAGAACCAGGGGCGCGGAGGGCGGGTCAGGTATTATAAATATCCGATATACATCAGGAATCCTAACTAACGCACCTCTCGCACTAATACTCAACCCTTATCCCAAAGTCTAAAGTTCCTAACTCGGTATTTCCTAAGCTAGGTAATTTCCAGTCATCAGAGCGTAACTACGCTCTGATACCACTTGTTGTAACACCCCATCTCTAAATACAATAATCGTCGCCCTAAGTCCATCTCGTACATTAACAATGAAGCGGAAAAGTTCTACTAAATTGGTGTTACCGCCGTTAGTCACCCACGTGACTAACTAGGCCTATTCTCTTAACAAGTCACGGTATGACTAACCGGATAATTACTCGAGCATCTAAAACATTACAATCCATAAACCACAACTTATACCGAGTAGCTCATCCTAATACATCATACTAACATCTCTTCAATATACTAAACGAGTGTACATGCACAACTCGTGTAACAAATGTAAAAGCGACCCGAAGTACTCTACCCGCTCCCACTCTCAGGTTGAGTCTTCGTCTGGTACCTACCTGTAAAGTTTAAATCACAAGCCCCAAGGGGCTCAGCATATTGCTGGTATAGAAAACGTGCAGCCCACAAGCTAGCCGGGTTACACATGACTACTTTGTCGTATACATGCAATTGTTTATTCATACAAATAATAATAAGAAGTATGATAACAAACAACACATTTATGTGAAACATTCACAGCTCAAATAAATCGAACGTCGTAATGGACGTCCATTGATGAGTAAGTTAGATTCCTAAATCCAGAGGCCTGAGAATTGTTTAGTTCACGTGTTTGACCATACCTTATAGGTGTCAACCGTTCTCTTAATAGAACTGGTTGTTCTCTAACTGATTTGTTTATTTTTGTCGGGTCAAAGTAACCCTAGCCAATTAGTTATTAGCTCCATTGGTTTAATAAACAATAATTCCTAAGTTATGAGGGGTGTAGGCTTGACCCTCCTGCGCCTCCTGAATTTGTCTCCCATCTCGAACTGTTCACTCGAGATGGTCGGGTCAGTTTATCGACCCTAGACGGAAGACAGATCTGATACAGATGCCGACCTCCTAACCTGAACTTGCATGACCGGAGTCAGTCCCGGATTCCTCTCAAGTTCCAGTTAGCTGAAGTCTCAATGACAATTTGTTAGTTAAACCTCTCTCGGTATTAACCAACTAACAATAGGGGGTACTTATAACCTTATATAATTGTTTATTAAACAAAGTTAATGAACAAGCTCTGAATCAAGTAATGTTAGTGTACAATGGACACAAGTAGCAATACAGTAGATCGGTTTCATGCTTAATCTTGATTAGTCGTATCACAATAACACATAGCACACAAACCGAGGTAGACCTCGTTAGCAAACAAGCTACAAGAATCCCATACCGTACACCGGAGATTGGCTAGCTCTTAACACCACGTTCGCCTAATCCGCCGAACGCCTCTGACTTATCTAGATCTGTAACCAGAACTAGTATTAGTATCCTGTGTCTTAGAACTAATTTGGTTCTCTTTTCAACTTAAACCTCTTTCGAGGTTAACCCGGGTATGATAATATACCGTTAAACGGGTTCGTTCATTTAGGAGCGTTTTCAAGCTCAATTCTAATTCATTAACACACTAACGTCGTTAGCAGTTATTTAGTTGCACAGTTAGCAACTTTAGACTCATACGGAACTTGTATTAGATTTTCGTATTTTTCACTATTCATCCGTATTTCACTATTCATTTATACGGTCCCGTATTCTACTATTCATTTATATGGCCTCATATTTTACTATTCACCGTATTTCACTATTCATGTATACGTATCTTACTATTCACGTATACGTCTTGTATTTGACTATTCATATATACGTAGTTACTATTCATGTATACGTATTCACTATTCATGTATACGTATTTACTATTCATGTATACGTATTTACTATTTATGTATACGTATACTATTCACGTATACGAGTACTATTCATGTACACTAAAATTTTTCATATACGCCCGTATGATACTCCGTATCATACGTATTTATTTATTTTTCCAATATAACTTGTATTTTCATTAAAATACTTTAAGTATTGATTTTCTCCTATACTTATTAAATTACGGGTATACCCCTCGTATACCTTAATTTATATACGGGTCTCGTTTAAACCCGTCTTAACTCTGTTTCTTTTACAACTTGTTTCTAAATTATTTAATTTCCTTAACCTTCTTAAACACATAAAAATGTTATTTATATTACTTACCCACAGTTTTCTCTTAATTTCTATTTTACTCATAATAAGTTCTAAACTTGTTATTTATATTTCTAATTTCTTCCAAAGTCTTTCTTATTTAAATTCCTTTATACTTTTGGTCAATTACCAAAATATACCCAAGTTTGACCAGTCTTTTATGGTCAAACCCCCTAACTTTCCATTATTTACAATGTTACCCCTAAAGTTAATTTAACTTAACTTCTTATTCCCTTATACTTTTATTATCTAACCTTTTGCTACAAATTTTATTCTAGCTCCTCTAAACATTTTATAAACTGTCATTGACCAAGTTTGACCATGTTTGACCACCTTTGACCAGGGAAATTACCATTTTACCCTTGTGGTCTTTTCTTTTATCCTAACTCATTTATTAACCAATTTAACTCCAATTAATTTCTAATTTTCGTAACTAATTTTCCTACGGATTTTTGAACATCAAAAATCATTTTAAACATATCTAAACCACCAGATTTAATTATCTAATGTTATAGTATATGTATACCATCCTTTATTATCCATAAATATACCAAAAACCTAATAAATTCCTTATAACACTTATAAACTCTTTATAAATTGTAAACTAAATTCTACAATTATTTTCTCATCATCTAAACTCTCAAAAATTCCATATTGACCTCATATATTTTCGGTAATCACCATTAGGTACTAAAACTTCTTAAATTTTACATATTACTCTTAATTATACTAATTCCTTTAATTTAACTAAGTTAGATATTTTTTTTAACTCAATTAATACCCTTAATTTTCAGCCATAATATAAACCATAGTTTATGAATTTTTCTTGTATATTATGATAGCTTATATTGAAGCTTATATCATAAGGAATATAAATCTATTCTTAGATTTAATAAACATTAACTTTTAATAAGCTAAAAACTGAATATTAATCACCAAAAATTTCGGCAATAAATAATAAGATGAACAATATGTTAGATCATATATAGATCAACAATTAGAACCTTGAAATAGGTAGTTGTAGGATTTACCTTGTATATTAACCATTAGCTTAATATTTAAGCTTGATTTCCTTAGAAATTTTGACAACAATTTGCTAGAGAAATTGGCTCCAAAATTATACAACAAGATGAAGAATAAGATGGGTTAGTATCCCATGCCAATCTGCTGTAACTAAAACCAAAGAACAAGAAGTTTTCAAGAAGGTAATGTTTTACCTCGAGAATTAAAGACACTTCTTCGTGGTTTTTCCTGAGAATCTGGGGGCTCATGAGCTATGGTTGTAAATCTCTTGAAAAGAGGATTCCAACGAGCAATCAAGCTTGTGATTTGAAGCTAGGACGAGAAAGTTATGATTTCTACAAGGCAAGGTGTTCTTTAAGGCTCAAAACTAAGAACATTGAGTTGTTTTGTGTTGTTTCTTCAAAGAGAGGATGATCTACGACCTTGGGAGCTCTCATTTGATAGGTAAGAGTCTGATTAATGATTTACCAAGGGGACAAGAAGATATGGCAATCCAAGGAAGTCTTGGTTGTTGAAATAGTAAAAATAAAGCATTTTTGTCCATGGTGACTCACCATTGAGGTCGGCCAGCATATGCCTCATTTGACCTGAATTATTTTGTTTCTCTAATGTTTTTATGTAATATTTGATACATTAAACTCGTTCCTAATGACTTATACCATGTGATAGGTATGTTACAAGGCCAAAAATGCCTTAAAACACATTTATGTGCTTCCGGGTTCACATTGATTTTGCAATTTGTTTTGGCTAGTTTAAATGTGTTCTTAGTTCATTTAAAACCTTTATAAACTTTGTTCATGAAATAGGATGTTGCTAATTCCAATTTAAACCAAGTCGTTTAGTGGTTTCTCCTTGACTTTCGTCGGTTTAGTACCTGTTTATTGTGGACTTTGTATACTTAATTTGTGTGTATACGCTATGGCTCCTATGACCATTTTGTTGTTGTTCCCTTATTCCTTATTGGTATTTAGGCTCACTAGCCTTTTAATTCCATGTATAAATGCTTAAGGCACATTTCCCTTTAAAGCACATTTTTCTTTAAAGCACATTTTGTGCTCTAAGGTGCATTTTCGGTTTAAACGCTAATTCCGCTTAATGTGTATTACTAATCTTAGAGGTATTTCACATTTTAAATCTCTTGGGAACTTATTGGTAGTTCCCTAATTTATTTATACTCTTTAAAACACCTTTTGCTCTAATTGTTCCTAAAGCAAGTTTTGGTGTAAATTGTTGTTTAACACTCCTTCTAATGTTTCTAAGGCACGTTCTAGCCTTAGTATATCCTAATTAGATAGTTCATTAATATATTAAGGTTTGGGGTATTTCAAATATCGCGGGAAATGAGGGTTTTAAATGACGGTTATTGAATTGTGGTTTATGGCTATTATTATAAACGATGGTTTTGAACCGTGGTTTATAGATATTTTCCTATATGCCACACGAGTATATACCACAGTTTATAACCGTGGTTTTTGAGCAAAATAACCGTGGTATAAAACCTTTTTTTCCACTAGTGTAGGGTTTTGACCAAAAGATGAGAGAAAAGTTGGAAAAGTTGAATTTGGAAAAAATAGTGGGAAATTTCAAAATTTGAGGAGAATTAAGGGATAAATTCAGAAATTGAATTTATGTCTCATTTGAATTTGGGAAGTTTTGAAATTAGGATTTGGAACGAATTGGAGGAAATTAGAATTAAAGATTTGTTTGGAATTGGAGGGAATCCGCTGGTCGAATTTGGGGGGAAGGTTCAAAGTTTGAGGAAATTTTGGGGTTAGATTGTGGTTGTGGGAAGTTTTGCAATTTAATGATGGAATTGGGACAAATCCGAGAAAGATGAATTAGATGATTGAAATTTGAAATTTTAAGTGATGTTTGGAGTTGGTGGAAATTTGAAAGGTGGAATTAACTTTGGAGTTATGTACAATTTGAAAGATTATGGGATGAATTGCCATTGGTGTGTGAATGTTGGGTAAGTAGGGTTGATGAAGGAAAACCCTAAAGATAATAAGAGAATATTAAGGTTTAAGTGTGGGTTAATTAATTAAAGGTTGATGGGTCAAAGTGGATAAAGGATGAAGAAAAATTCTAATTTGACTTAATTGATTTAGATTAAATTGGAATTTGTCCGAAATTAAGGAGTTGACTTTGACCACGTTGACCGGATTGGGGTGTTGACTGTGTTGACCACATGGTCAAGTTGACAAAACTTAAATAACATACATAAAGTTTGGACACATGCTTAGGGCCATAAACAAACCGGGCCAAAGTAAGGCCCATCTCAAATAAATAAGGAACAATTTGGGTTTGAATTATAAAGAGGCATTGGGCTAGAAGAAACAAGCTTGGGCTCAAGATATATGGTCAAACTAGAACTTTGCTCAATAAAAATTTATTATATATCCCAAGTTCGATAATGTCAAGACATAAATTTTTGTTTCTATTTACAATATCAAACATTCAATATACACATGTGGTTTGTCTAAATGAAGTTAATAACTAAGACAACACAGTGGTTAAGGTAATCTATACACACCCATATATAGATCGTGGGATTGAATCCTGCTGTGTGCATCATTTCATACATTAGTCTGAATTAAATGTGCCATTATCTTCATTTATCCCTTGATGGCATGGATCTTATATTTACTATAACATATGATAACATGCCTATGATGTGTTCTAAGTGTGGCCTGTTTCTTTATGCGACTGAGGTTTCCTGTAATGAATACACCCTATGAGGATGTTGCACCTTTCGGCATGTGGCTCTATACGAAGGTTTACCTTGCTCATACTAGGCCTAGGGAGCTTTTTGCTAACTCTGAAACTTGACCCTCTATGTGTGGTATTGTCTCTAACCTCTTAGGGCAGGATTCTACAACTTGTCCACAGGTGGTGCCCTTAAGAACTCTTATGAAGGATGAGGCTCCATTGGTTCTCCACGGTGAACCATTGAATATAGACAAGGCTGGCCTGGTTGAATCATCACAAGGACCAAGGAAGCGAGATTTTAATACTCTTTTGGAGAGTGCATCTAGAGAAGAGTATGGGACTTAAGGCTGGGAGAAGCAAATCGAAAAGGAAGGGTCATGTCCTATTACAGTCCTATGTTCTCTAGTGATGTTTTAGGGGGAGCTGGTGATGGTGAGTGCTCCAAGAATCATGAACCTGAGTTGTAGGCGGCTCTGAGGTAACCTCAGAGCTGTAAAGAAGGATGATCCGTATGATTTTAGGTTGCATGGGTGTGGGCACTTCTCATGTAACTGGTTGCTTTGTGTCCTTTTTGGTTAATGTAGTGCCTTTTTTTGCTTCTCTATTTATGAAGTCAGACTGTGGTGTATGGTCTTTGTTATTTGTAATTTGTCTGCCTTTGCATCTAGAACCTAGGTTAGTTTCTTTCAAGCTCTTTAGATGCACTCTTAGGGAGCATTTGTTTTAGGGTAATTAGAATAGGGAATCAGAATGATTCTATTTCCTGTCATTTGTTTAGCCAATTTTTCTCATTTTCAGGAAAAAGAAAGGGAATAGGACTACCCAATATTCCTCTAACTTGATTCCCCACCCCGGTCATTGATCGATGACCAACAACCATTGACCAGTGACTAATGGATGTTGACCGGCAATTGATGACCGTTGACCGGTAGCTAGCGGTTGTTGACCATTGACCGATGACCATAGACCGGATATTCATTCCATTTTCCCTACATAAACGAGCAGCTAAGAAAATCAAAGGGAATTCTTTTGAATTTCCCTCCATTCTTTTTCTTGATTTCATTCTATTTCCCTCACGCATAATAAACGCTCCCTTAATGTGAATATAGGTTGGTGCATGTGTTTCTCCTTGGTAATGGCGATAGTGGGAGAATTATATTTTTTGGTTGGTTACTTTACAGAGCTGGAACTCAAAGCTGGGTACATCCTCTATAAAGTTTTAAATGCAACATTTGCTTGAGACTTTTTTGCGAAAGGCAATTGGACCATTTAGGGTGTGGGTGTCTTTAGAGTATGTTGGCAAGTGAGGCTTGATCTCCCATTTATTGTACTATTCTCATTGTTAATGAAATGGTTTAGATGGTTGGTTTGATATATATATATATATAATGAAATTTAGAACGCAAGGCAAAGTAGGTAGAGGGTGAGCAAACGGTTAGAACAGATAACCATTAACCGAAGTTTAAAATATAGTATGGTGTTTGGTTATTTCGATTATAACCGAATTTAATAACAATATCCATTTTAACTGACAACCATTTTAACCGTTAACCGAAAATATTTTACACTAGTAACTGTTGATCGCTCCATAACCAAAGTTCCTGAAATAACTGAACTTCCTAAAATAATCGAAGTTCTTGAAATAATTGAAATAATCATACTTCATGAAATAATAAAAAAACCGAACTTCATGAAATAACCGACAAAAGCAAAATAACAAATCATAAGTAAAGAGTTGATTGGAAACTTTACATACAGACCCATAAAATAACACAAATTTAAAAAAAAATGACAGAAATAACCAAATTTTCTCCAAAAGAAGAGCATAATGAAGAGAGCATAACTCATTTTCAATCTGGTATGTGTGCAATAGTTCCAGTGATTTAGCACACTGGAGGTGTAGACTCAATAAGAGATGATAGTGCAGAGCATGTATGTTCTCAACTCCTTTTTCAATCGGTATCCGGAGTTTGAATTTCAATATCTGATAACTGAACCGTACTTTATTATGGATAACCAAAATAACCAAAATTTTGTAGAACGGTTAAAAAATACGATAATCGACCAAAAAACGGTTATTTCAAATAATCCCTAAAAGATAAAATCTATCCACGGTCAAATCTTCTTAAAAATATCAAATTTGATTGTCTTCGGCAGTTTGTTAAAATGAGGGAATTTGTTCATGTGTAAATAAGGAATAAACTATTTTCCCACCTTTATAACGTAATTTCAACTTAGACTTCAAAAATACTACTCCCTCTTACTGCAAACAAGGAAAATTGATCTACTAAAAACTAAGAAAATAACCTAGAAATTAATAAATCAATAAGTTTGTTGGGTTGCAAAAATCCCAGTCACTGTAGTATAGAAATGAAGTAACTAGGTATCGAATCCACAGGACATAAAGAAAATAAGCCTAATCCTAATAAAACTGGAAATTCAGGGGGTTGTATATTGTTTCTGAGGTTGAGTTAACTAAAGGCAACGTAAAGTTTAAATAAACAATTAATGAAATTCGAATGATAAAATTGATTAGATGAATGGAACAATGGGTTTGGGTTGTTCTACACTGAATGTAATTAGCAATTTCTACAGTTTCTTATGAGATATGGATTGGTCAATTCTTTGAACTCTCTTCAATTCTAAATCCTTGTTAAAGAAGAGCTCACCTATCAGAACATGTCAGTCCTAATCTAGATACGAACAAAACACATATAGGCGGTTTAAGAATGAAGAATGAATGGAAACTACAGGAAAACTTATCTATCCGACTAATCTTCCAAAGATTTTCATATTAACTTGACCATCTTGATTTTCACTGATCGGATCAAATCAAGATTCGTAAAACAACTCTAATAACTCATGATATTATTAGCGAAAATGAATGATTAATATTAATCTTGAAAAAATCCAATGTAATCTCAAATCCGAACTACAGAAATACTATGCTAACTCATATCCATTACAAACAACCCTCCCCCAGAACAAATCCTTACTAGCTAGACATACTAACGAAACAGATAAACGAAATTGGAAGAATATTCATCTAGATAAAAAAAACTCCCAAATCCACTTTTATCCTGTTAGAATATGTCAATATGTGTAAATCTTCTTTATAAGTTAATTTTCAAGAAGCCTTATATAATTTTAGCATATTTCTTTTCGGTCAATAGTTTCCTTTTCTTTAGTCAATAGATTTATTTCTCTTTAGTCAATAGTTTCCTTTTCTTTAGTGAATAGATTTATTTCTCTTTAGTCAATAGTTTCCTTTTCTTTAGTCAATTAATTTATTTCTCTTTAGTCAATAGTTTCCTTTTCTTTAGTCAATAGTTTCCTTTTCTTTAGTCAATAGATTTATTTCTCTTTAGTCAATAGTTTCCTTTTATTTAGCCTATAGTTTATTTTCCTTCTTCTTCACTCTTCTCTTTGTACATCTATATAAAAGCACGTCCTGCTCTTTTCTTCTTCAAGCATGAATAAGAGAATACAAAAACTTTTCTTTCTCGTGTATCCCACTCCATATTTCTACATGGTACTAGAGCGGGTTTTATCCTGCTTCCTCGCTTCCTAATTTTTTTACAGTAATATTTACTCTTCACTACCATGACGGCGATGAGTGGAAACTCTGTGACTCAATTAGAGGAACTGTTGCGATCATTCACAGAAGCCCGAGGAAGGCACACCAATGTCGTCGACACTTCAGATCCGACATATGTACATATGTCCGATCATCTCGGGATGATAATCGTGACCAAATTCAATGGAATAGGGTTCCAAACCTGGAAATGTACCGTTCTGATGGCGTTAATGGTGAAAAATAAAATCGGCATGATCGACGACACATTGGAAAGACCTGAGGACGATGAAGTGAAATCAAAGGCTTGGGATCGATGCAATGGACTGATTATGTCCTGGATTCTCAATGCTCTAGACCAAAATATATGTGAAATCTTGGTTTATCACAAAACAACCAGAGAAATGTGGAGTAGTTGTAACACCCCTCTCAATAATCACGATATAATCTCTCACGTAGCAATAAATAAAACGTCTCGCAGCGGAAAAACAAATAACCATTACAAAACTCACTCAGGTGTCACCGGCCGTTACTCGCCCATGCGAGCAACGCAGCCAAACTACATCCAACTTCCAATACAAATAAACTGCTAACCGCAGTGATAACGAGAAACTCCTATACATCACACTAAGTCCATAAACCATAAACATCGACAAGTGAGCATCTACCCAATCCTGAATACACAACCTTACCATAATACAATTCACCATCTTCATTGCTATACAACATCTCCAAGTTTGGTGACAAAAGTAATACTCCAATTACCCTGTTCCTGCTCTTCAGCTCCGACAATGATCAACACCTGTAATGGTGTAGTATCAGCGATAGACGCTGAGTATGCCGGGCCTAGACCCTAATGGTCACTTGTCATTTTAACCATCTTATTATTAGATTGGTTTCATGCTTTTCCTTTTTACAGTTATAATCAAAACTGAAGCATAAATGTATAATATATAATATCAACCATCCAAATATCCATAATCATTTAACCGTCCATCCAATCCAAACATTCATTTAATATTCCATACAACATTTAATATCGAACGTATCGAGAAATAACAATATAATGTACAATGTACATTCGCCGTAGCGTACAGTTTTCATATTTAATTTACCTTAGCCTTGTAGGCTCCATCCAACCATCAACACACAATAAAATAACCACAAGTATAACCAATGAACAACAAAGTGAAACAACGAGAATAATAAACAAGTATTAAGTCTCGTCCATAGTATTGTTCGCCACTGTATAAGTCTCAAATGTTTTAGTTGTTCAGTTATACCTAGTGACAATGTCACGTTAAAACGACATGTCTCTAGTTACCCATATATTATGGCGGGTCGCCCACGGCAGTAGCCACTCCAACGGTAGAGTCTCCGACCAACGAGCCATTCTAGCTCACGAGAAATTTTCTTGATACTTACGGACCCGTACGCGGACATCCTGGTATCGTTTTTGTGATCACAGCGCGCACCAAGAGCCACATCCTCTTGGCTTTACTTCCATTCCATTAATTAATTAATTATACCATCGCATCGCATTACCAAATTTTCTAACACAGCAGACTAAGGTCATTAGTCCAATCCAGAGTCTGTAAACTCGGGATCCAGTGTTAGATACGAGAGCGGCGTATAGAAAAGGCCAATGCTCCGTACAAAAGTCTCAGATAATATGTATGTGTTATTATCATAGTGCTACGACGTTTTACTTACGTTCCTTATATTTCATATAAGATAGCACCATAGCCGCTAGTTCGTTTTATATATATAGGTTCATATATACGAACCAATACTGTTAACTCAACAACAGTAAATAATAAGCAGCTATAAATATACAATTCATGCATATTAATTAACACATTCAGACAAACAATCTTTATCACAGATCGCACAGAAGTCTGAACTGAGGAAGCCCTCAGAGACAACCAGAGACACATAACAATATACAAGTTATATCAACCAAATCCGAGCCTAAGGAGCAACCTTAGGTCAACTCGGCAAACCCCTTTACATACCGTTCACCCTGACTGTATTACGGTGGAGTATGAATCAGCAAGATCCTACGCTCCGTGTAGTCCGTTAGCTCGTCAAGCGTCCTTGTCAGAAGTATACTCTAAACGGTAATAAAACTATAAGTCAGTCTCCATGACTAACTACATCTGGTATTTCCGAATAATAAGCAACCCCGACAGTTCACCCCTGTTTTCTACAGTTGTTTGTTACAGGTTTTTCTAAAACAGTCGGCTTTGTTACTTAAAACGCGTACGTCAAAACTATTTCAACTGTTAAGTTTAACTCCTTATATTTCTTTTAATCTTATCCACATCTAGTTTAGGTACGTAACCTATAGTTGCATGTATGCATGCATTCTTGTATTATATTGCATTCTAAAATTCATAACTTATAGTTCGTAACTATATATATTTTTTTAAATAACCACCACCATTAAATCATATGGTTTTCAACCAAAATATATATATCCGCCTTATATACATTATTCTTGTGTATATATATATATATATTTTTACCACGTAGGTAATTCTCATGAGTTTCATAAACTCTTATATTTTATGTTACATTTTATCATCTTTTATTAGATGATTATTCCCATTAGTTGTATTACATTATACAACTTACATTAAGATTATTATCCTAATATCATGTAACATTTTATGTTGTATAATTACAACTCCTAAGGTTTATTCCATAAACACCTTAGTTTATAAATCCCATTTATTTATAGTTTGTCACATTATTTTATGTGAGTACCCTTCCTTATATTAATTCCATCTAAACCATATCATTGTCATAACATTTATAACATTATAGACCTTAGTCTAAAATTCATCTTTCAACTCTTATTAACTCGGTATAGCCCTTAACTTAATTTAAATTCCATTTTGACCACATAACATTTTTGTAATGTTATACCATATACTAATATCATACTATGTGATATTTTTATTCCCTTTAACTCATACCTATAGTTTTTATACAAAACTATTTTATATTGCCTCTTAGGCACCAAAGGAAAATCTTATTCTTTTTCATAAACCATAGTTTCCTTAATTTACAAAATCACCCCTTTCTTTTTACCATGTTATATATACCATTTAATATAACATTTCTAACTTATAAAAGAGTATAACCTATGGTTATTTTTTGTAAATTCCGAACAGCCCTTGTACTATTCTAAAATTGCCATTTGGCCCTATTTATAACATATAGTCTTACCATATCATTAAAACCATATCTTATGCACATATCTTAACAAATACTCTTATATAATTCTAAAAATCTCCAAATTCCACCAAAGGGTTATGAGTATCCTTATTAACCCATATACTTTCAATATTTACCATTCCACCATCTATTTTTCTCCAAAGTGTCATAATGACATAATAACTATATATTTTACATATATAGTTTATTTTAATTCCAAAATCCACCAAATAAGTTCCTAAAAATTCCTAATAGCCCATGGGTGTTTAAAATACCATTGTACGCCCTTTATTTTCGGTAATAACATATTTACCACATATGTTATAAAAATATTACCATAAGGTACTTATCGTATTATACTACCTTAAATAAGTTATTTAACTTTTCTAATTTGGTCAAAACCTATCATATGGTCAAGGTTGACCACCTTAATATTTCCTTGACCATTGATTTCCTTTATTCACGGTTTGTACCCATACTTTCAAAAATTACCATTTAACCCCAAAACTTTATAAAATCTTATAAACTTTATTTTAACTCCTTTTTAACTCTAATTTTCGGCCTTATTATTCTAAAGTCCCTAAATTTAATTTAATTACACTATAACCCCTTATTCATTTCGGTAATAATTATATATCACCTAAACTTAAATAAAAACTTGTAAATGCATAAATAAAATGGCCTAAAATACATGGCCTTATTACAAACATTGGCTTGCAAAATAAATTACACATAAATGTCCCAAAAACACTTATAATTCTCGGCCTCACCACACACTTTCCATTTAATTACCAAACTTCCACATAATGTCTTAAATTTGACAATTATGTTAATTAAATCTCTTAAATGACTAGCTTAATATATCTTAGTCATTTTTTTCCTTTTCTAGGTCAATATAACCCATATTTATCATTTCACTCTCGGCCATATTTATATATAAGCTTAGAAATTATAAAAATCATAGATTTAAGGTGTTTATACCTTGATTTGCTTGAATAATTCCTTGTTTGAATTCGGCCAGCCTTGGATAAAATTTCCAAAGCTTATCTTGCATGTTTTCAAACAGCAAACAAGGCCTAGTTAGTCTCCAAGAAAGATCTAACCATAAGAAGTAATTTAATGTAAGATTTAAGGCAAAAATCACCTTAAAAATGCAAGGAGAGTTCAAGATGGTTTCGACCTGAATCAAACACACCACAAGGTGTTAGATCCACCATATTGACATAGGAAATAGCTAGATCTCAACAAGCTACCTTGTTATTAGGTTTTACCTTGGAAAAATGCCTTAAAAGAGGGTATTTCCTTTGGATCTCGGCCATCCTTGCTCCAAATGGCTAACCAACAGATTCCACATGAAAAGGAGAAGAAGATGAGGCTATGACCAAAGTTTCACAGCCGAACTTGAAGGGAATCAAAAGTTATGAGCTTAAAGCACATTTTTACCTTAAATGGTCAAGACTTGAACTTTCCTCCTTAGATCTGGTTATGTACGAAACCAACACTTCCTCTAACCTTAAAATCACTCTACATAGATGTATAGAAAAGGTTGGAGTGTAGATCAATCGAAAAAGGAAAGAAAGATGAAGAAAATGGGCATTTTTATGCCTTAAGAGCTTACCTAGAGCTTGAGCTCTCATCAATGGAGCTTGGGAACCTTACCTACGGTGGAGGGAGCCAAAGAGAGCTCATGGACAGAGCAAACTCGGCTCAAGAAGAAGAAATGAAGGAGAATGACCTATTATTGCCTTAAAGCACTTTTTTTTGAATATTTTAGGTCATTATTGGTTTGATGACTCATCATTCATTGATTGATGCTGATAATTGAAGGGGAATTCGGTGGAGATAAGGCAAGGAGGCAGCCGAACTTGATTGATAAAGGTAGGGCATGATTGGAGCCAATTTTGAATGAAAATGAGATAAATAATGTTACTTTAATTCCATTATTGTAAGGTGACTAAGCACTCTTGTCTTGTACCAGCTTGGAGCACCGAAATGCAAGGAGGAAGAGGAGCAAGTGGAGGCTCCAATTCGGTTGGCTCACATGGGTAGGGTAAGTGGAGCCCACTTTTTTTGTTTTATAAGGTAAAGTTTGTTTTTTTGTTATTTTATGTAAAAGTAAGAGCATATATTTAATTGTCACATGTCTCTTGTCTCTTGGTCTGTTAAGAGACTTAATTATCTGATTTCATGTAGTCCATTTCGTGGTCAATGGTCAACATTGACCAACTTAGTCAATGTTGACCCAAACGGGCCCCACATCAGGGTTTTATTAATATTTTAATATCAAATTTGTAAAAATTCGTAAATTTCTGGAATTAAATTCCTAATATCATGTAATATGATATTTTATTTTATTTAAAGGTATTTATAACCTTTTAGCTCATTTAAAACCAATTTAGAAGACAATTTCATAAAAACGTGCTTTAAGGAGTTTTAGCGCACATTTTGTGTTGCTGGTGTTTCTGAGCTCTGTTTCTTTGAAACGGTCTTGTTGTGTTCCTTACATGATATTTGATCATGTAATTCAATTTTATATCATTTAGAGGTCATTTGATTTTTAAGGTTTTCCTAGAGCACTTTTTTGTCCTTTTTGACCTTAAAGCATGTAAATGCTTTTTCTTTGTGTTGGAGTGTTGTCCAACGGTTATAATTTGTTTAGTAGTATGTTAATATGCTTAGGACAAATTTTTAGGTCCTAAGAAGTTTATTTGGGTATTTATTTACCCTTAACAGTCAAAGGGTGCAACATCTTGTTTTATGTTGACCACTGTTGTTCTCAGTTGACTTTTTAAGGCATGTTTAGGCCTTAATTAATGTGATTAGATATTTAATCCATGTTTAATAAGTTTGGGGTATTTCAGTAGTCTCCTGTCCAGGTACGATCAAATTGACGGTACTAAGAGATTTAACTTAAAAAAAGAGTTGTGTGATTTGGACCAGGGAAATGATTCTGTCAATGTATATTTCTCTAAGTTCAAACGAATTTGGGATGAGCTAGCTTCTGTTATAGATCTAGCATCTTGCAAATGATGTAAATGTGGTTATGCAGAGAAGGTCAAGAAGATATTAGAAGAGAACAAGGTTCTAGATCTCCTCATGGGTTTAAATGAATGTTACATAAACATTAGAGGTAATATCTTAATGTTGTCTCCTCTTCCAAGTTTAGAAAATGCTTACTCCCTCATCATGTCAGAAGAGAGATAGCGTAAAAGTAGTAAAAGGAAGAAAAATGTTGTTAATGGAGGATTTATCAATGCTGCGTATGGAGGAAATAGACCACATCAACAGTTGAAATGGCAACAAAATGAAAAGGGAAAAGGCAAGAAGCATAGAGAACATTGCTCCTATTGTAATAAACAAGGACACAATGAAGATCGATGCTTTGAAAAGCATGGGTACCCAAACGGTTGGAAACATGGAAAGGTTAAAAGAATGGGAACTAGCGCCAATGTTGCTCCTGGCGAGGAAGCTGTTGCTTTACCAGTTCCAGGAATGTCACAAGAGCAATTGAGCATGTTGGTGGGATATCTACAGAAAGTCAATATCAGACATACTGAGGAAAGCTCTACTTGCAATTTTGCAGGTAAACCTTCTCCTTCTTTAACTCAACATTTCTGCTATAGTGCTGCTAACAATCTCAGCACCTGAAACCATGAATCAGACATATGGGTTATTGACACCGGTGCCACGGATCATCTCACCAGAAAAGGATATTGCTTGAGAAATGTCAGTAACATAAAAGGCAGACACATCATCACCTTACCTGATGGAACAGTCCAAGATGTCAAAACAATAGGAAAAGTTTTGCTCTCTGCAAATTATCTTCAAGATAATGTCCTTTTTGCACCAGATTTTAAATGTAATTTATTGTCAATTAGCAAGTTTACTAAGCAATTTAACTGCATCATGGTGTTTCATCACGGTTACTGTATATTGCAGGACCTGAGATTGAAGATTAAAATGTTGATAGGAAGGGAGCATAATGGCTTATATTGTATGGACAAACAAGGATTAGAAGATTTTTTTGAGGAGCGCAAGGCATTACAGGAGAAGAACATATCTAATACTTGTAATGTAATAGCCAATAAAGATGCCATTTATTGGCACGATAAACTTGGACACCTTTGCAAAAGCTTGTTGAAATAGGAGTAATAGGATGAAAGGATATTCCATTGAATTTTGTTTGCGATGCTTGTAACAGGGCAAAGGGACATAGACTTCCTTTCCCTCTATCTGATAGTAGTAGTAGTAAAGAATTCTTTGATTTACTGCACATAGATGTTTGGGGACCTTGCTCTGTAGAGAAGAGTGATGGAAGCTTATATTTCCTAAGTATTGTTGATGATACACTAGTAGAAAAAAGGCCTATTTCGGCGGTTCTAAAGGGCCTATTTCGGCGGTTGTAAACCGCCGAAATGAGCACCGCCGAAATAGGTATACCTATCTCGGCGGTTGTAAATAAAATCGCCGAAATAGGTGGGCGCCAAAATCATATTCTGACACGTCTATCTCGGCGGTTCTTAGCTCACAACCGCCGAGATAGACTCATGGTCAATCTCAGCATCGGTCAATTCTAGAAGGCACCATGAGTCTATCTCGGCGGTTGTTAGCTAAGAACCTGAAATACCCCAAACCTTAGTATGTTGTTTAAACATTTAAATATGGTATATTAAGACTAAAAAGAGTCTTAGAAACATTAGTAAACAATTTAAACCATAGAAAACACAAATAAATGCCTTAAAGTCAATTAGGGCTAAAATGTGTTCTAAGCTTGGGATAATCTTGGGTAAGACCTAATGAGCTTACCAAGACCTTATTTATATACTAATGAACATATTAAACCAATTACCAAAGAAAACCAAGCTTAAAAACAAGTTAAAACACAAAATATGCTTTAAGGAGTCTTAAAGCACATTTTTGAAAAATTGTCTTGTAAATGAGTTTTGAATGGCTAAATGTCCATCATTACTCTTTAATTAATATGTGTACTACTTAGTATCACATTTGGAAGTACATATCAATGGGAAATCAAAAATTTCACATCTATGTGCCTTGTTTTAGTGAATAGTAACTAAAATAAGCTAGTTTGTAACAGATGTTTGTATAAGTAATTAAATTGGCCAACAAAGACTAAAATGCCCTTAGTAACATAAAGGGGGCCGGTTTTTATGGTAATGACTCACCATACTTAAACAAAAAATAAGCTAACTAAAGTAGTAGAGTAGAAATTAATATTTGCTTTTACTACTTAAATATCTAAAACTTACAAACTTATCTCATTCTCTCATTTCCCTCTTCATTTCACACGTCTTCAACCTCTCTTCTACCTTCTTCTTGCTCTCCATTCACGGTTTGCAATAGTACACACACATACCATCTCTTGACCACTTGTATCTCCTAGCTCATTTTGCCAAATCAAATTCTAAGACCACCATTCTCTTCCTCTCATCAAGCTCTTCAATTCTATCCTTTCAAAATCTCAAGAGCTCCATTTTGGTGCCAAGAAGAATCTCCATGGGAGGAGCTTGAGCTCATCTTTTCACATATTATTGTTCTCCTTTGCTTCAAGGTAAGGAAACTCAAAGAAAAATGATGTTTCCCTCATGTTTTGTGTTGTCCGAAAAATCACCCTTAATGGTGTCCTTATGTTGCTTTGTTCTAGCTTCATTCCAACCTTTCATGGACTAGGTGGAGTCCTCTCTTGATATATTCAAACTCTCTTCAAGTTCTAAGGTAAAACAACTATCTTAATGTTTTTTAAAACAATGTAATCTAGGGTTTACAATGAGATGAAGCATAAAGCTTGTATACTCATTTATCATTTGTATAATGTTTAGAAGTTGACAAGCAACTAAAAGCCTTGCCGATTTAGTCAAGGAAACAAGAAAGAAGTTGTGAGGAAAAGAGGTAAATGTGCTAACCTAATGTGGTTTAAAGTCTTAGGAGAAATGAGCTTTATTGCTTGTTAAAATGATCTAAGGAGCCAATGGTGAATGACTTAGTAAAATGTTCTCAAAGGCTTATTAAAAGGCATATGTGTTGTTGAGTGTATTTGCAGGTCAAAGGCAAATATATTGTGGAAATTCAGTGTTTATGATTTATGCATCTTAAGGGCCTAAGAGCCATGTTATTTAAGGGCCTAAGTGCCAAGCAATTTAAATTATGCACTATATTGTGATGTAGTGCTAAATGAGTGAAGTTTTGTGTTTGATGAATTTTAGTGTTCTTGGTTGTTTAATGGTGAAAACAATGTGTTTTGGTTTAGTAATGTTCTAGGAGAGTTTATGTCAAAATTTAGGTAATAAACAAGAAGTTCTAAGGGTTTAAAATGAGTTTGGTAAGTTAGGAAATGTTTAGAATGGTTAAGTGTTCTTCTAGTGAAAGAAGCATGCATTAGGGTACTCTAAGATGTAAAATGAACTTGTGCAATGTTGGTAAATAAGGAAGAAGTAATTTGTTGTATGGAGGGTCTATAAGCTTGTAGATATATTCAAGGAATTGGTTAGGAAGTAAAGATGCTTGGGAGATGATGTTGTAGTGGTGAGAAAACATTCTTGGCATAGTGGTTATCATAGGTATGAAACCCCACTTAGAAAATTCAGGAGAAAAACATTATAAGTGTTAGGAATTTTGGTAAGAAATGAGTAAGTGTATAAGGAGATAGAAAATGAGTTTCATGGATGTTGTATGAGGGTGTAAGTGTACCAAATGATGTTAGAACACAATAGGAGGCTTTAGGAGAAGTTTGGAGAAGATTTGACAATTTTGGACATATTCTGGTGGCGTCCGACCCAGGGGTCCGATCCAAGTTTTGGTCGGACAGCCTCTGTTAGACGCCAGTAAATGGTTCTGGAACGGTCCGACCCAGAGGACTTGGGTCGGACATGGGGGTCGGGTGTGTGTTTTAAAGGACGGTAAAGTTTCTGGAGTGGTCCGACCCAGTTGGTTGAGTCGGACATTGGTCGGACAGGTGAGGCTTAGAAGACTGAAATGTTCTGGAATGGTCCGACCCAGTTGGTTGAGTCGGACATGGGTCGGACAAGTAGAGTTTTTCAAACCCGAAAGTCACTGGAAGGGTCCGACCCAGTTGGTGGGTCGGACGGTGGGTCGGACAAACCAAAACTTAAAAAAAAACAGTAAAGAATGTGGCAAATGTAGTTAACCCTAGGGGGTATAATGGAGGTAACCAAGGTTAAGTTGGGCATTTAAACATGTCATATAGTCATGTAGAATACTTAGTATATTTGAAGTTAAGTAAGTAATTAACCGACATTCTTAAACATGTATAGGAGTGACCTACGGAGGAAATCAATCGAAGCAAGGACCAAGGTATGGTTTTCTTGCAGTCTGTTGCCTACCAGTTTACACCGGCTTGTGTGTTGTTTATTTTTCTGTGTGTTTATGACATTATAAGACTTAATCATGTAATGAGTTTACAGTTGTTCATATTATTGTGATGTTATGATGTGACTCATTTTCCTTGTGTGTGTCTAACATGACTTACCACTTGTTGTGAATTGTTTGTTAAGTTCCACTGTTGAACTTCTAACAAGTGCCAACTGGGAAGTGAGGAATCCGGTTGTCCGGTCATGCATGTAAGTTAAGAGTAGATATCTGTATCAGATTCGACTCTTATGTTGTTAAGATTGTTCTCCTTCATTTGGCGTTCGATCTCCCGCTAGCTTCCTCCAAAGCTTACCTATTCTGACTTATGATCGGTTTAGTGGGAACATGTGTTTGTGTGGTGTGTTCGGGTCACAATATCCGAACCATCTATGACTTAAGTTACTCGTTCGAATAACAGAACGGTAATGAGTGTGTGTAACAAGCTTAACATGAGAGTGAACCATTCTCTAGGCTTCTTATGTTGTTTAACCTTCTTGGTTTGTTATTGTGGAAAGAGTATCCACTGTGTATGTGATGTTGTGCTATGCAATAATATTGCTAAGCCATATGTTATGTATGTTATGTTATGTTTAAAATGAATGCCATGTCATCATGACAATTAGTTGCGCGTATCCCGGTAGCCGATGGGCTGCGCGTTAACCATACCAGCCAAGGGTTGCTGACCCCCTCGGGGGCTCCATATTTTTACTGCAGGATGAGGATCGAGGAAGCAGAGTGGCTGTAGATTTTAGGCTGCAGATGTACTTTTGGTTATTTTGGATGTTGAGCCCGGGATGCGCCTGTGCTCCCGTGGCATTATATTTTGGTACTATTCTTGTTACAGATGACAGTGGAGTTTGTATGTACAGTTTTCAGTGACAGTTTGTATTAAATACTCGGTATGTTGGTTATGTGTATATATGGTTGATATTAGTACCTAATGCTCGGGAGTCTGATCATCAGACCGGTACACTTGTATTTATTCTGCCTTGTTAACCACGTGGGTGGTTGACGGCGTTGTAGCACCGAATCGTTTAGTTATTTAGTTATTTTTCCGCTGCGATTTCATCTAATGTTAAGTGCGTAGTAGGGGTGTTACAAAAAGTGGTATCAGAGCGAAGTATCGCTCTGATGACTAGAATACCGAGCTTAGGAATATACCGAGTTAGGAAACCTAACCACAGTTACCTAAGTGAGCAGATATGGAAAGGTTAACCACTAACTAAGTGTGGAGATACCTTGTTGTCGGGAAAACGTTACAACCGTTAGAACCGATAAGTGTGCAAGCATAATGCTAATACATGTTCGTGTGAATTCAGATGTCAGGTAGACCGCGAGGTCGAGGCCGCGGGCGCGGCATTGGTGATACTGGGAACCAGGGGGAGAACCCTACGTCACAAGCCATGGCCGATGCTGTAGCGGCCGCCGTAGCCCAAATGGTCCCACAACTAGTAGCTGCAATTCAGCAGGGGAAACAGCCTGAAGTTCAACCACCACCGCCACCGCCACGAGAGACCAACTGGGTCAAGGCATTGGCAGACTTGAGACCCCCGTCGTTTCATGGGGAGACCGACCCACGTAAGCTGGAGGCGTACATCTCCGAGTTGGAGACCGCCTACGAGACCTTGGATGTGCCTGCTGGGGCCAAGGTCCGTCTTGCCGCTTACTACCTGAAGGGATCGGCACAAAGCTGGTGGAAGCTTGTGAGAGAGGACCGGATGGCGGATCCTCAGTTTGGTTGGAGGGAGTACACGGCTCTGCTGCAAGCCAAGTATTACCCTGTGCATGTTCAAGAGGCTAAGCGTCTGGAGCTGGATAGTCTGAGGCAGGGGGATAAGATGTCGGTCGATGATTACTACACCGCTTTCACTGGCCTTATCCACCTGTTACCGGACCTGGGGTACTCGAACCGGGTGCTGGTAAACCGTTTCTACAATGGTCTCAGCCACCGTCTTCGCTATGGGATGGGGCCAGCTGAGTATACTACCTTGCAGGTAAATAGAATGCAGTGTGATGTGAATAAGTGTAATCCATAAGTGAATATTAATGTGAGTTTGTGAGTATGTTTAGCGGGGCATGACTGACATCCTAAATTCAGGAGTGCTATCATGCTGCTACTAAGGTCGAGATTACCGTCAATCTGAGGGACGAGGAGAACGCGCACAAGCGCAAGGCCACGAGCAAGGGCCAGAGTCCGCAGGGGTACGGGGGAGGAAAGAAGAAGAAGAAGCCTTATCCCCAGCCCCAGAAGAGTCAGCACCAGGGTGACAAGGGCCAAGCCCAAACCACCACAGCTGAGGAGCCATTGAAGCTCACATATGCTTACGCGGCGAAACCCCTACGCTCTTACCCGCCTAAGGGTAATTGTTTAATCATGTGTGTTAAGTTGAAGTGTATGTTGTTAAGTTATGAAGTAAGTATTGATTGTGTACTGTGATAGCAGCCAGCACGGGTTCTGGACCGGAGCGCCACTACTACTGTAAGTGGTGTAACGGAGACCACCCCGGCAAGGACTGCAAAGGGAATGACGTGTAGTGTCGCTACTGCGAGAAGTGGGGTCACCGTGACTATGAGTGTTATCGGAACCCCAACAGCAGAGTCAACAAGCCCAAGGGGCAGTGGAAGGGTAAGGCCACAGCGACTATCGATGGCCCGAAGACAGCTAACCAGCCACCCACAGATCAGAGGAGCACTGATTCCCGGAAGGGGAAGGGGTCGGGACCTAGCAAGGCCACCCTGCATGTGGTGGACCGGTCTGAGGCGCCAGGGCCCTCTACTAGACCAGGTACCGCATAAACTATTAAGTGGAATAAGTGATTGCATACCGCATTTCATGCATGTGTGTTAGTGAGTCCAAGTGTACTATCATGTGAGTAAAGAATTAAAGTATAGTGTGAAAAACACCTAAATAGGTAATTTGGAAATTTAGGAACCTTCAATATCTGTTATCCAATCCCACCCACACCAAACCCTGAAGAAACCACCATCAACATCACCGACTTTCCAATGGAACAATGTCAGGTTATCCAGCCAGGTATGATACTCTTAATTGGATACCTGACACCGGAAGCACAAATCCACATCATCAGACGATGCAATGAACTGGGAGCAACACCCGGAGGATTCTACACACCCGAATATCCGAACGGATCGAGAATGAAATTGAAGATGATGTGCATGGGTAAGGACTGGAATCCTTACACCAAGACATATCAAGAAGTGCGAACTGAAGATGGAGCAATTGTGCCAAGAATACCTGAGGAGTTCCTTGCGGTCGTTAACCACGCCGTGGGAATTGCTCAGCAAGTTGAAACGGATTCAATTCCAAGTGTGAAAGCAGATTTATGTATTGTGAACTTCTACCAGAAAGGTGGATGGTTGGGTTTACACCAAGATAAGGACGAGTCACCCGAGTCTCTAAGTAAGGGAGTACCCGTGGTGTCTTGGTCCATTGGTGATACCGCAGTGTTTATATATGGCGAGCAGAAGCGTGCTGATCTCGCAAAGAAGTTAGTGTTGAAATCAGGAGATGTACTAATCATGGGTGGGCAGTCAAGGATGCTATATCATGGCATCAGGAAGATCAAACTGAATACCGCACCATCGGCAGTGATCAATGCCACACACATGAAACCCGGACATTTGAATTTGACCTTCAGACAGTTTTAAAGCCTTGTATAATTATGTAATGTGTTAAGCCAGTGTATGTTAAGGATGTTATATATATGTGTTAGTTATGTCAACAGTGTAAACCAACGTATGATGTAAGAAGAGTGTGTTAATGAATAAAGTGGAGTTGTTCGAAGTATATCTGCAGAGTGGAATATTCATGAGTGATTAGAAGAGGTGTAGTTATTAAAAGAAAGAAATTAATACTCAAAATATCCGTCGGGCTGCAAATTAAAACCCGGTCACAGTAGTATAGAAGACAGAAGCGGCCGGGGTCAAACCGTGGGACTTATAGCGAGCTAAAATAGTTCCTAAGCTTGTCACAAAAGGGGGGAAGTTAATTGACTTGTTTTCGAGAAAATATTAAGTAGATTAGAAAACTGAGTGCAGATGAATTAAACGGAACTCCGGGTTCAGGTTTTATATAATCTGATTAATTATGCTATCTCTACCGGTTTAATATATTAGTTTAGCAAAATTCCTGTTGTTATCCTAAGGACTAAGTCATAGACCCTTAAGAACTCGTTTACCAGAAAATGCTCGGTCTAATCAAGGTACGAGCAATACTATGTAAACGGGCGTTAATTTCGAGGAATTATAATTGCATCTGTAAATACTAACTTATTAAATCATAATAAGTTTTCTCCAGATTTACGGCTTAAATAACCTGTCTATTTATCACCTGGTCTGATCAAAATAGACTTAGGAAAGCATTTTAATAAATTCATGTAATTTATTAAAATGGTGAGAGAAATTTTAAGCGTAACAAACTGTATTTATTAAAACCGGTAGAAATATTGATTACATAATTAAACAAACCATAATTTAAAACCTTGCCCGGAGCAAATCCTCCTTAGCCAGACATATTAACAGGTAATAAAATCTGACAGAGGTTGGACGTAATAACAGCACGGAGACGTGATTAGTGAATGGAGAAAATGGAGAGGTCGAAGAGTGAAACATGTACGTAGGTATTATAAGTGAAGGGGGAATTAGAGAATTAATGGAGTGAAAGGTATACGGGGTGATTACTGGAAGAGAATGAGATGAGGTGAGTGTGAGTGATTTTCAGGTTTTCTCCGTGCACTCGTACAAGGCTTTTGTTTTGTAGGGAATGGGTTATTTATAGAAGAAATGAAAAGTTAGTCTTCGTAGATATTTGATTGCTCATTGATTGACAGCATTAATTGCAGGGGACAGGAAGCAGAATGCGTGAGCGATTTAAGGTGGGGGGGGTCGGAGTAGATAGATAAGGCGCAGCAAGTTGGAGAAGACGAATGCGCGAGGAAAAAACTAGTCGGGGCACGTGATTTTAGTCTTGACCGCCTCTTAATAGGCGGTTTCTGTTTTGTCCGCCCCATTATGGGCGGTTGCCCTTGCTTTGACGCCCGTGGTTCCGCCTCTTAGAGGCGGTTTGTGTGGATGTCACCAGTTAGTTATGGGGCGGTTGCAACCCGTGAGAGGTCCGCCAGTTATGGGGCGGTTGCAGCCCAGTCTTGTCCGCCTCTAGTGGGGCGGTTGCAGCCCGCCTCTTCTGGGCGGTTGCAACCCTTGACGTGGCCTTTTCCTTCAAACTTCAACCGGCTCTAGATTCTTCGTTTGGACTCTGTTTTCTGAGCCGTTTGCGTCTATGCGTTCGTCTCCTCGTCTACTTCACTCCCGGCTTGGTTTTCCTCATGTTAAACCAATAATTTGTGAGATAAATAATAAAACATAAACTAGAGGAAAACTACCGAAGTGGAGAAATGAGCAAGAAAAGTGCTAATATTAAACATGAATACACCTAAAACATGCTCATTTGACACTATCATATCAACCGTGTTGTTACCCAATACTTATTAGTTTGCCAATGAATTAGGATGTTGCGCTCAGAACGGGAGGTATACTGAGTGTCTGCAATGAGGCAGAAGCCGGCAAGAGCGGCACAATCCTCACCGGTACCTTCCAGTCAATGACGTGGACGCTTCGATCTTGTTCGACTCCGGAGCCTCACATACATTTATTTCGCTATCATTTGCGAAGAGGCTGGGGTTAGACGGTGATGAGATGCCAGACTTCCTAGTCACTCTCCCGTCGAAAGAGCGGATCAGGTGTACCCGCTACCACCGAGATGTTGTTGTACGAATCAGAGGTGAAGAGTTTCTGATCGACTTGATAGAGTTCGACGGACTTGGTTTTGATGTGATTGTCGGGATGAACTGGTTGGAGCGGCACAAGGGCAGAATCCTGTGTGCCGAGCACCGTCTGCTTCTTCGGAGTCCGTCTGGGGTTACCATTTCATACCGCCAGAGGCCCAGGGATCCTTCGACTCAGGTCATCACCGCCATGGCTATGTATCGTGAACTACGACGAGGGAATGATGTATACCTCTGCTATGTCCAGGACATAGAGAGAGACCCAGAGTTTAGCCCAGATGTGCCGGTAGTGTCGGAGTTCCCTGATGTATTTCCTAAGGAACTGCCGGGCATGCCGCCAGCACGGGAAGTTGAGTTTGAAATCGATTTGGTTCCGGGCACCGGACCAATTGCAAAGGCGCCCTATCATATGGCTTTAGCAGAGATGACAGAGCTCAAGGAGCAACTGAGAGACCTACTCGACAAGGGGTTTATCCGCCCTAGCGTTTCACCATGGGGAGCACCGATCCTCTTCGTGAAGAAGAAGGACGGTAGTCTCCGCCTGTGTATTGACTATCGAGAGCTGAATGCAGTTACGGTGAAGAACCGTTACCCTTTACCACGTATCGACGACTTATTTGATCAGTTGAGGGGAGCATCAGTATTCTCCAAGATAGATCTACGATCCGGATACCATCAGATTGCCATCCGTGACAGTGATATTGAGAAGACAGCATTCAGAACCAGATATGGACATTACGAGTTTACGGTTATGCCGTTTGGTTTATCCAATGCACCAGCTAAGTTCATGGACTTAATGAACCGCTTGTTCCAAGATCAGTTGGACAAGTCAGTGGTAGTCTTCATCGACGATATTCTTGTGTACTCGAATCGAGAGGTGAGCATGAAAGCCACCTAAGAAATGTGTTACAAACATGAGAAAGAATCAGTTGTATGCTAAATTTTCAAAGTGTGAGTTTTGGTTGAACCAAGTATCTTTTCTTGGTCATATGATTTCTGAGGCCGGGATCACTGTTGATCCAGCAAAGATTGATGCAGTGCGCACCTGGCTGGCCGAAGACAGTTACCGATATCAGGAGCTTCCTCGGTCTGGCAGGTTATTTATAGGAGGTTTGTGAAGGACTTCTTCAGTGTCTCGAAGCCGATGACTTCCTTGATGAAGAAGGATGCACCATTCGAGTGGACAGTCGACTGTGAGAGTTCTTTCCAGAGTCTCAAGGATGCTCTGACATCTGCCAGTCCTGACTATACCAGACGGTCCATATGGTTTGAGTTCTATTGCGACGCATTCAGGCAGAGGTATGGGTTGTGTGTTGATGCAACACGGGAAGGTCGTAGCATACGCCTCCCGACAGCTGAAGAAGCATGAAGAGAACTACCTACCCACGATCTAGAACTGGGTGCCATTGTCTTCGCATTGAAGATATGGCGACATTATGTAGGGGTAAGTGTGACAATTTATTCTGACCAAAAGTTTAAAATACTTGTTCACTCAGAAGGAGTGAACATGAGGCAAAGAAGGTGGGTTGAGTTTCTAAACAACTACGATATTAATTTACAGTACAAAGAGGGTAAGGCAAATGTGGTAGCTGACGCATTGAGTCGCCGAGCACACTCTCCATTCGCTAGTCTCTCATACTAGCTTGGTTGAAGAGGTGCGGAGTGCTCAGATGACGGATCAGTATATGTTGGAGATCAGGCAGAAGCTTATTGATGGCACATTCGAGGGTCAGAAGTACAACTTCCGACTCCACGATGATGACCTGATTAGGCTTAATGGCCGACTGTGTATTCCGAGGAGTAGCGCTAAACTGAAGGAGCGCATACTGAGTGAATCCCAATGTTCTACGACTTTGATTCACCCCGGAGCTTCAAAGATGTACAAGGGTATGAAACGTTATTTTTGGTGGACTGCATGAAAAAGGATGTTACTGATTATGTATTGAGGTGTCTCACTTGTCAGAAGGTCAAGTTTGAGCACCGACGGCCTGGTGGTATGGTACAGCCAATGCCAGTGCCTGAGTGGAAGTTCCATGACATTTCTATGGACTTCGTAGTAGGGCTTCCGCCTGCAAGGGGAGGTCTGAATATGATTTGGGTTGTTGTTGACCGACTGACCAAGGTGGCTCGATTCATACGATAAAGGACACCTGGAAATTGGCAAAATTAGCAGAGCTCTTTGATAGAGAGATTGTTCGCACCATGGGGTACCGAAGACTATTGTGTCTGACAGGGATACCAGATTCCTCTCAAGGTATTGGAAATCCACGCGGGAAGCGCTTGGTACCGAGCTGAAGCTAAGTACAGCGTTCCCCACAGACAGATGGTCAGAGTGAGCGCACCATCCAGACACTTGAGGATATGTTACGTGCATGTGCACTTGACTTTCAGACCAGCTGGATTGATAAGTTACATCTGATCGAGTTTAGTTACAACAACAGTTACCATGCTTCGATCAAGATGTCTCCCTTCCAGGCTTTGTACGGTAGACCATGCCGCACGCCATTATGTGGGATGAGTCGAGTGAGACGGTCATTATAGGACCAGAGTATCTGGAACAAGTTCAAGCAGAAGTACGCCAAATCCGGGCTAACATGAAGGCAGCTCAGGATAGGCAGAAATCATACACCGATGTGCCCAGACGTGACCTGGAGTTCGCCGTGGGCGATCAGGTATTTCTCAGGGTATCCCCATGAAGGGAGTATTTCGTTTTGGCCAGAAAGGCAAGTTGAGCCAAAATATGTGGGACCTTATGTTGTGACGGAGCGGATCGGCCCGGTAGCTTATTGACTTAATCTACCCGCCGAGCTGGGCAAGGTACATGATGTATTTCATGTGTCCCAGTTGAAGAAATATATGTCTCATTCGTCTCATGTGCTTCATCCTGAAAGGCTAACCTTAGAGCCGACCATGCGATCAGTGGAGACTTCGGTACGGATTCTGGATACTAAGACTCGAGACACTCGCCATAAGTCAGTGAGACTGGTGAAGGTTCTTTGGTCTAACCAGGACGTTGAGGAGGCCACTTGGGAGCTGGAAGATAAGATGAAGGCAAAGTACCCGTCATTGTTTACTTCTTAGTGTTTATGTGTATAGGGTACGGGGCGTACCCCTTTTTAAGGGGGGTAGAGCCGTTTCGGTTATGTGTGTACGACGTGTATTTAAATACATCGTCTATGTTATGTTGTATGGACCTTGTGTCCAATGTTATTTTGTATGGACCTTGTGTCCGATGTTATGTAAGTATGACAGTTGTATTTGAATGACGTTGTTGTATGGACCTTGTGTCCAATGTTATGTAAGTATATTGTTAATGTTGTTATGGAAATATTGTACATTTAGGATATGTGGAAGTGTGAACTTTGAGGACAAAGTTCTTTTAAGGGGGGTAGATTGAAATACCCCAAACCTTAGTATGTTGTTTAAACATTTAAATATGGTATAATAAGACTAAAAAGAGTCTTAGAAACATTAGTAAACAATTTAAACCATAGAAAACATAAATAAATACCTTAAAGTCAATTAGGGCTAAAATGTGTTCTAAGCTTGGGATAAGCTTGGGTAAGACCTAATGAGCTTACCAAGACCTTATTTATATACTAATGAACATATTAAACCAATTACCAAAGAAAACCAAGCTTAAAAACAAGTTAAAACACAAAATGTGCTTTAAGGAGTCTTAAAGCACATTTTAGAAAAATTGTCTTGTAAATGAGTTTTGAATGGCTAAATGTCCATCATTACTCTTTAATTAATATGTTTACTACTTAGTATCACATTTGGAAGTCTATATCAATGGGAAATCAAAAATTTCACATCTATGTGCCTTGTTTTAGTGAATAGTAACTAAAATAAGCTAGTTTGTGACAGATATTTGTATAAGTAATTAAATTGGCCAACAAAGACTAAAATGCCCTTAGTAACATAAAGGGGGCCGGTTTTTATGGTAATGACTCACCATACTTAAACAAAAAATAAGCTAACTAAAGTAGTAAAGTAGAAAGTACTATTTGCTTTTACTACTTAAATATCTAAAACTTACAAACTTATCTCATTCTCTCATTTCCCTCTTCATTTCACACGTCTTCAACCTCTCTTATACCTTCTTCTTGCTCTCCATTCATGGTTTGCAATAGTACACACACAATACCATCTTTGACCACTTGTATCTCCTAGCTCATTTTGCCAAATCAAATTCTAAGACCACCATTCTCTTCCTCTCATCAAGCTCTTCAATTCTATCCTTTCAAAATCTCAAGAGCTCCATTTTGGTGCCAAGAAGAATCTCCATGGGAGGAGCTTGAGCTCATCTTTTCACATATTATTGTTCTCCTTTGCTTCAAGGTAAGGAAACTCAAAGAAAAATGATGTTTCCCTCATGTTTTTGTGTTGTCCGAAAAATCACCCTTAATGGTGTCCTTATGTTGCTTTGTTCTAGCTTCATTCCAACCTTTCATGGACTAGGTGGAGTCCTCTCTTGATATATATTCAAACTCTCTTCAAGTTCTAAGGTAAAACAACTATCTTAATGTTTTTTAAAACAATGTATAATCTAGGGTTTACAATGAGATGAAGCATAAAGCTTGTATACTCATTTTATCATTTGTATAATGTTTAGAAGTTGACAAGCAACTAAAAGCCTTGCCGATTTAGTCAAGGAAACAAGAAAGAAGTTGTGAGGAAAAGAGGTAAATGTGCTAACCTAATGTGGTTTAAAGTCTTAGGAGAAATGAGCTTATATTGCTTGTTAAAATGATCTAAGGAGCCAATGGTGAATGACTTAGTAAAATGTTCTCAAAGGCTTATTAAAAGGCATATGTGTTGTTGAGTGTATTTGCAGGTCAAAGGCAAATATATTGTGGAAATTCAGTGTTTATGATTTATGCATCTTAAGGGCCTAAGAGCCATGTTATTTAAGGGCCTAAGTGCCAAGCAATTTAAATTATGCACTGTATTGTGATGTAGTGCTAAATGAGTGAAGTTTTGTGTATAAGAATGTGTTTGATGGATTTTAGTGTTCTTGGTTGTTTAATGGTGAAAACAATGTGTTTTGGTTTAGTAATGTTCTAGGAGAGTTTATGTCAAATTTTAGGTAATAAACAAGAAATTCTAAGGGTTTAAAATGAGTTTGGTAAGTTAGGAAATGTTTAGAATGGTTAAGTGTTTTACTAGTGAAAGAAGCATGCATTAAGGTACTCTAAGATGTAAAAAGAACTTGTGCAATGTTGGTAAATAAGGAAGAAGTAATTTGTTGTATGGAGGGTCTATAAGCTTGTAGAGATATTCAAGGAATTGGTTAAGAAGTAAAGATGCTTGGGAGATGATGTTGTAGTGGTGAGAAAACATTCTTGGCATAGTGGTTATCATAGGTATGAAACACCACTTAGAAAATTCAGGAGAAAAACATTATAAGTGTTAGGAATTTTGGTAAGAAATGAGTAAGTGTTTAAGGAGATAGAAAATGAGTTTCATGGATGTTGTATGAGGGTGTAAGTGTACCAAATGATGTTAGAACACAATAGGAGGCTTTAGGAGAAGTTTGGAGAAGATTTGACAATTTTGGACATGTTCTGGTGGCGTCCGACCCAGGGGTCCGATCCAAGTTTTGGTCGGACAGCCTCTGTTAGACGCCAGTAAATGGTTCTGGAACGGTCCGACCCAGAGGACTTGGGTCGGACATGGGTCGGACGGGTGTGTTTTAAAGGACGGTAAAGCTTCTGGAGTGGTCCGACCCAGTTGGTTGAGTCGGACATTGGTCGGACAGGTTAGGCTTAGAAGACTGAAATGTTCTGGAATGGTCCGACCCAGTTGGTTGAGTCGGACATGGGTCGGACAAGTAGAGTTTTTCAAACCCGAAAGTCGCTGAAAGGGTCCGACCCAGTTGGTGGGTCGGATGGTGGGTCGAACAAACCAAAACTAAAAAAACAGTAAAGAATATGGCAAATGTAGTTAACCCTAGGGGGTATAACGGAGGTAACCAAGGTTAAGTTGGGCATTTAAACATGTCATATAGTCATGTAGAATACTTAGTAAATTTGAAGTTAAGTAATTAACCGACATTCTTAAACATGTATAGGAGTGACCTACGGAGGAAATCAATCGAAGCAAGGACCAAGGTATGGTTTTCTTACAGTCTGTTGCCTACCGGTTTACACCGGCTTGTGTGTTGTTTATTTTTCTGTGTGTTTATGACGTTATAAGACTTAATCATGTAATGAGTTTACAGTTGTTCATATTATTGTGATGTTATGATGTGACTCATTTCCCTTGTGTGTGTCTAACATGACTTACCACTTGTTGTGAATTGTTTGTTAAGTTCCACTGTTGAACTTCTAACAAGTGCTAACTGGGAAGTGAGGAATCCGGTTGTCCGGTCATGCATGTAAGTTAAGAGTAGATATCTGTATCAGATTCGACTCTTATGTTGTTAAGATTGTTCTCCTTAATTTGGCGTTCGATCTCCCGCTAGCTTCCTCCAAAGCTTACCTATTATGACTTATGATCGGTTTAGTGGGAACATGTGTTTGTGTGGTGTGTTCGGGTCACAATATCCGAACCATCTATGACTTAAGTTACTCGTTCGAATAACAGAACGGTAATGAGTGTGTGTAACAAGCTTAACATGAGAGTGAACCATTCTCTAGGCTTCTTATGTTGTTTAACCTTCTTGGTTTGTTATTGTGGAAAGAGTATCCACTGTGTATGTGATGTTGTGATATGCAATAATATTGCTATGCCATATGTTATGTATGTTATGTTTAAAATGAATGCCATGTCATCATGACAATTAGTTGCGCGTATCCCGGTAGCCGATGGGCTGCGCGTTAACCATACCAGCCAAGGGTTGCTGACCCCCTCGGGGGCTCCATATTTTTAATGCAGGATGAGGATCGAGGAAGCAGAGTGGCTGTAGATTTTGGGCTGCAGATGTACTTTTGGTTATTTTGGATGTTGAGCCCGGGATGCGCCTGTGCTCCCGTGGCATTATATTTTGGTACTATTCTTGTTACAGATGACAGTGGAGTTTGTATGTACAGTTTTCAGTGACAGTTTGTATTAAATACTCGGTATGTTGGTTATGTGTATATATGGTTGATATTAGTACCTAATGCTCGGGAGTCTGATCATCAGACCGGTACACTTGTATTTATTCTGCCTTGTTAACCACGTGGGTGGTTGACGGCGTTGTAGCACCGAATCGTTTAGTTATTGTTTAGTTATTTTTCCGCTGCGATTTCATCTAATGTTAAGTGCGTAGTAGGGGTGTTACAAAAAGTGGTATCAGAGCGAAGTATCGCTCTGATGACTAGAATACCGAGCTTAGGAATATACCGAGTTAGGAAACCTAACCACAGTTACCTATGTGAGCAGATATGGAAAGGTTAACCACTAACTAAGTGTGGAGATACCTTGTTGTCGGGAAAACGTTACAACCGTTAGAACCGATAAGTGTGCAAGCATAATGCTAATACATGTTCGTGTGAATTCAGATGTCAGGTAGACCGCAAGGTCGAGGCCGCGGGCGCGGCATTGGTGATACTGGGAACCAGGGGGAGAACCCTACAGCACAAGCCATGGCCGATGCTGTAGCGGCCGCCGTAGCCCAAATGGTCCCACAACTAGTAGCTGCAATTCAGCAGGGGCAACAGCCTGAAGTTCAACCACCACCGCCACCGCCACGAGAGACCAACTGGGTCAAGGCATTGGCAGACTTGAGACCCCCGTCGTTTCATGGGGAGACCGACCCACGTAAGCTGGAGGCGTACATCTCCGAGTTGGAGACCGCCTACGAGACCTTGGATGTGCCTGCTGGGGCCAAGGTCCATCTTGCCGCTTACTACGTGAAGGGATCGGCACAAAGCTGGTGGAAGCTTGTGAGAGAGGACCGGATGGCGGATCCTCAGTTTGGTTGGAGGGAGTACACGGCTCTGCTGCGAGCCAAGTATTACCCTGTGCATGTTCAAGAGGCTAAGCACCTGGAGCTGGATAGTCTGAGGCAGAGGGATAAGATGTCGGTCGACGATTACTACACCGCTTTCACCGGCCTTATCCACCTGTTACCGGACCTGGGGTACTCGAACCGGGTGCTGGTAAACCGTTTCTACAACGGTCTCAGCCACCGTCTTCGCTATGGGATGGGGCCAGCTGAGTATACTACCTTGCAGGTAAATAGAATGCAGTGTGATGTGAATAAGTGTAATCCATAAGTGAATATTAATGTGAGTTTGTGAGTATGTTTTGCGGGGCATGACTGACATCCTAAATTCAGGAGTGCTATCATGCTGCTGCTAAGGTCGAGATTACCGTCCGTCTGAGGGACGAGGAGAACGCGCACAAGCGCAAGGCCACGAGCGAGGGCCAGAGTCCGTAGGGGTACGGGGGAGGAAAGAAGAAGAAGAAGCCTTATCCCCAGCCCCAGAAGAGTCAACACCAGGGTGACAAGGGCCAAGCCCAAACCACCACAGCTGAGGAGCCATTGAAGCTCACATATGCTTACGCGGCGAAACCCCTACGCTCTTACCCGCCTAAGGGTAATTGTTTAATCATGTGTGTAAGTTGAAGTGTATGTTGTTAAGTTATGAAGTAAGTATTGATTGTGTACTGTGATAGCAGCCAGCACGGGTTCTGGACCGGAGCGCCACTACTACTGTAAGTGGTGTAACGGAGACCACCCCGGCAAGGACTGCAAAGGGAATGACGTGCAGTGTCGCTACTGCGAGAAGTGGGGTCACCGTGACTATGAGTGTTATCGGAACCCCAACAGCAGAGTCAACAAGCCCAAGGGGCAGTGGAAGGGTAAGGCCACAGTGACTATCGATGGCCCGAAGACGGCTAACCAGCCACCCACAGATCAGAGGAGCACTGATTCCCAGAAGGGGAAGGGGTCGGGACCTAGCAAGGCCACCCTGCATGTGGTGGACCGGTCTGAGGCGCCAGGGCCCTCTACTAGACCAGGTACCGCCTAAACTGTTAAGTGGAATAAGTGATTGCATACCGCATTTCATGCATGTGTGTTAGTGAGTCCAAGTGTACTATCATGTGAGTAAAGAATTAAAGTATAGTGTGAAAAACACCTAAATAGGTAATTTGGAAATTTAGGAACCTTCAATATCTGTTATCCAATCCCACCCACACCAAACCCTGAAGAAACTACCATCAACATCACCGACTTTCCAATGGAACAATGTCAGGTTATCCAGCCAGGTATGATACTCTTAAATGGATACCTGACACGGAAGCACAAATCCACATCATCGACGATGCAATGAACTGGGAGCAACACCGGAGGATTCTACACACCCGAATATCCGAACGGATCGAGAATGAAATTGAAGATGATGTGCATGGGTAAGGACTGGAATCCTTACACCAAGACATATCAAGAAGTGTGAACTGAAGACGGAGCAATTGTGCCAAGAATACCTGAGGAGTTCTTTGCGGTCGTTAACCACGCCGTGGGAATTGCTCAGCAAGTTGAAACGGATTCAATTCCAAGTGTGAAAGCAGATTTATGTATTGTGAACTTCTACCAGAAAGGTGGACGGTTGGGTTTACACCAAGATAAGGACGAGTCACCCGAGTCTCTAAGTAAGGGAGTACCCGTGGTGTCTTGGTCCATTGGTGATACCGCAGTGTTTATATATGGCGAGCAGAAGCGTGCTGATCTCGCAAAGAAGTTAGTGTTGAAATCAGGAGATGTACTAATCATGGGTGGGCAGTCAAGGATGCTATATCATGGCATCAGGAAGATCAAACTGAATACCGCACCATCGGCAGTGATCAATGCCACACACATGAAACCCGGACGTTTGAATTTGACCTTCAGACAGTTTTAAAGCCTTGTATAATTATGTAATGTGTTAAGCCAGTGTATGTTAAGGATGTTATATATATGTGTTAGTTATGTCAATGGCGTGGACACTTCGATCTTGTTTGACTCCGAAGCCTCACATACATTTATTTCGCTATCATTTGCGAAGAGGCTGGGGTTAGACGGTGATGAGATGCCAGACTTCCTAGTCACTCTCCGTCGAAAGAGCGGATCAGGTGTACCCGCTACCACCGAGATGTTGTTGTACGAATCAGAGGTGAAGAGTTTCCGATCGACTTGATAGAGTTCGACGGACTTGGTTTTGATGTGATTGTCGGGATGAACTGGTTGGAGCGGCACAAGGGCAGAATCCTGTGTGCCGAGCACCGTCTGCTTCTTCGGAGTCCGTCTGGGGTTACCATTTCATACCGCCAGAGGCCCAGGGAGCCTTCGACTCAGGTCATCACTGCCATGGCTATGTGTCGTGAACTACGACGAGGGAATGATGTATACCTCTGCTATGTCCAGGACATAGAGAGAGACTCAGAGTTTAGCCCAGATGTGCCGGTAGTGTCGGAGTTCCCTGATGTATTTCCTAAGGAACTGCCGGGCATGCCGCCGGCACGGGAAGTTGAGTTTGAAATCGATTTGGTTCCGGGCACCGGACCAATTGCGAAGGCGCCCTATCGTATGGCTCCAGCAGAGATGACAGAGCTCAAGGAGCAGCTGAGAGACCTACTCGACAACGGGTTTATCCGCCCTAGCGTTTCACCATGGGGAGCACCGATCCTCTTCGTGAAGAAGAAGGACGGTAGTCTCCGCCTGTGTATTGACTATCGAGAGCTGAATGCAGTTACGGTGAAGAACCGTTACCCTTTACCACGCATCGATGACTTATTTGATCAGTTGAGGGGAGCATCAGTATTCTCCAAGATAGATCTATGATCCGGATACCATCAGATTGCCATCCATGACAGTGATATTGAGAAGACAGCATTCAGAACCAGATATGGACATTACGAGTTTACGGTTATGCCGTTTGGTTTATCCAATGCATCAGCTAAGTTCATGGACTTAATGAACCGCTTGTTCCAAGATCAGTTGGACAAGTCAGTGGTAGTCTTCATCGATGATATTCTTGTGTACAAGAAATCGAGAGGTGAGCATGAAAGCCACCTAAGAAATGTGTTACAAACATTGAGAAAGAATCAGTTGTATGCTAAATTTTCAAAGTGTGAGTTTTGGTTGAACCAAGTATCTTTTCTTGGTCATGTGATTTCTGAGGCCGGGATCGCTGTTGATCCAGCAAAGATTGATGCAGTGCGCACCTGGCCTAGGCCGAAGACAGTTACCGATATCAGGAGCTTCCTCGGTCTGGCAGGTAATTATAGGAGGTTTGTGAAGGACTTCTCTAGTGTCTCGAAGCCGATGACTTCCTTGATGAAGAAGGATGCACCATTCGAGTGGACAGTCGACTGTGAGAGTTCTTTCCCGAGTCTCAAGGATGCTCTGACATCTGCATCAGTCCTGACTATACCAGACGGTCCAGATGGTTTTGAGTTCTATTGCGACGCATTAGGCAGAGGTATGGGTTGTGTGTTGATGCAACACGGGAAGGTCGTAGCATACGCCTCCCGACTGCTGAAGAAGCATGAAGAGAACTACCCTACCCACGATCTAGAACTGGGAGCCATTGTCTTCGCATTGAAGATATGGCGACATTATTTGTATGGGGTAAGTGTGACAATTTATTCTGACCACAAAACTTTAAAATACTTGTTCACTCAGAAGGAGTTGAACATGAGGCAAAGAAGGTGGGTTGAGTTTCTAAACAACTACGATTTTAATTTACAGTACAAAGAGGGTAAGGCAAAGTTGGTAGCTGACACATTGAGTCGCCGAGCACATCTCTCCTTCGCTAGTCTCTCATCTAGCTTGGTTGAAGAGGTGCGGAGTGCTCAGATGACGGATCAATATATGTTGGAGATCAGGCAGAAGCTTATTGATGGCACTTCGAGGGTCAGAAGTACAACTTCCGACTCCACGATGATGACCTGATTAGGCTTAATGGCCTACTGTGTATTCCAAGGAGTAGCGCTGAACTGAAGGAGCGCATACTGAGTGAATCCCATTGTTCTACGACTTTGATTCACCCCGGAGCTTCAAAGATGTACAAGGGTATGAAACGTTATTTTTGGTGGACTGCATGAAAAAGGATGTTACTGATGATTGTGGTGTCTCACTTGTCAGAAGGTCAAGTATGAGCACCGACGGCCTAGTGGTATGGTACAGCCAATGCCAGTGCCTGAGTGGAAGTTCCATGACATTTCTATGGACTTCGTAGTAGGGCTTCCGCCTGCAAGGGGAGGTCTGAATATGATTTGGGTTGTTGCTGACCGACTGACCAAGGTGGCTCGATTCATACCGATGAAGGACCATGGAAAGTGGCAAAACTAGTAGAGCTCTTTGATAGAGAGATTGTTCGCACCATGGGGTACCGACGACTATTGTGTCTGACAGGGATACCAGATTCCTCTCAAGGTATTGGAAATCCACGCGGGAAGCGCTTAGTACGAGCTGAAGCTAAGTACAGTGTTCCACCCATAGACAGATGGTCAGAGTGAGCGCACCATCCAGACACTTGAGGATATGTACGTGCATGTGCACTTGACTTTCAGACCAGCTGGATTGATAAGTTACATCTGATCGAGTTAGTTACAACAAACAGTTACCATGCTTCGATCAAGATGTCTCCCTTCCAGGCTTTGTACGGTAGACCATGCCGCACGCCATTATGCTGGGATGAGTCGAGTGAGACGGTCATTATAGGACCAGAGTATCTGGAACAAGTTCAAGCAGAAGTACGCCAAATCCGGGCTAACATGAAGGCAGCTCAGGATAGGCAGAAATCACCGTGGGCGATCAGGTATTTCTCAGGGTATCCCCCATGAAGGGAGTATTTCGTTTTGGCCAGAAAGGCAAGTTGAGCCCAAAATATGTGGGACCTTATGTTGTGACGGAGCGGATCGGCCCGGTAGCTTACAGACTTGATCTACCCGCCGAGCTGGGCAAGGTACATGATGTATTTCATGTGTCCCAGTTGAAGAAATATATGTCTCATCCGTCTCATGTGCTTCAGCCTGAAAGGCTAACCTTAGAGCCGACCATGCGATCAGTGGAGACTCCGGTACGGATTCTGGATACTAAGACTTAAGACACTCGCCATAAGTCAGTAAGACTGGTGAAGGTTTTTTGGTCTAACCAGGACGTTGAGGAGGCCACTTGGGAGCTGGAAGATAAGATGAAGGCAAAGTACCCGTCATTGTTTACTACTTAGTGTTTATGTGTATAGGGTACGGGGTGTACCCTTTTTTAAGGGGGGTAGAGCCGTTTCGGTTATGTGTGTACGACGTGTATTTAAATACACCATCTATGTTATGTTGTATGGACCTTGTGTCCGATGTTATGTTGTATGGACCTTGTGTCCGATGTTATGTAAGTATGACAGTTGTATTTGAATGACGTTGTTGTATGGACCTTGTGTCCAATGTTATGTAAGTATATTGTTAATGTTGTTATGGAAATATTGTACATTTAGGATATGTGGAAGTGTGAACGTTGAGGACAAAGTTCTTTTAAGGGGGGTAGATTGAAATACCCCAAACCTTAGTATGTTGTTTAAACATTTAAATATGGTATTAAGACTAAAAAGAGTCTTAGAAACATTAGTAAACAATTTAAACCATAGAAAACACAAATAAATGCCTTAAAGTCAATTAGGGCTAAAATGTGTTCTAAGCTTGGGATAAGCTTGGGTAAGACCTAATGAGCTCACCAAGACCTTATTTATATATTAATGAACATATTAAACCAATTACCAAAGAAAACCAAGCTTAAAAACAAGTTAAAACACAAAATGTGCTTTAAGGAGTCTTAAAGCACATTTTTGAAAAATTGTCTTGTAAATGAGTTTTGAATGGCTAAATGTCCATCATTACTCTTAGTTAATATGTGTACTACTTAGTATCACATTGGAAGTCTATATCAATGGAAAATCAAAAATTTCACATCTATGTGTGCCTTGTTTTAGTGAATAGTAACTAAAATAAGCTAGTTTGTAACTATGTTTGTATAAGTAATTAAATTGGCCAACAAAGACTAAAATGCCCTTAGTAACATAAAGGGGGCCGGTTTTTATGGTAATGACTCACCATACTTAAACAAAAAATAAGCTAACTAAAGTAGTAAAGTAGAAAGTACTATTTGCTTTTACTACTTAAATATCTAAAACTTACAAACTTATCTCATTCTTATTTCCCTCTTCATTTCACACGTCTTCAACCTCTCTTATACCTTCTTCTTGCTCTCCATTCACGGTTTGCAATAGTACACACACAATACCATCTTTGACCACTTGTATCTCCTAGCTCATTTGCCAAACCAAATAAGACCACCATTCTCTTCCTCTCATCAAGCTCTTCAATTCTATCCTTTCAAAATCTCAAGAGCTCCATTTTGGTGCCAAGAAGAATCTCCATGGGAGGAGCTTGAGCTCATCTTTTCACATATTATTGTTCTCCTTTGCTTCAAGGTAAGGAAACTCAAAGAAAAATGATGTTTCCCACATGTTTTTATGTTGTCCGAAAAATCAACCTTAATGGTGTCCTTATGTTGCTTTGTTCTAGCTTCATTCCAACCTTTCATGGACTAGGTGGAGTCCTCTCTTGATATATTCAAACTCTCTTCAAGTTCTAAGGTAAAACAACGATCTTAATGTTTTTTAAAACAATGTATAATCTAGGGTTTACAATGAGATGAAGCATAAAGCTTGTATACTCATTTTATCATTGTATAATGTTTAGAAGTTGACAAGCAACTAAAAGCCTTGCCGATTTAGTCAAGGAAACAAGAAAGAAGTTGTGAGGAAAAGAGGTAAATGTGCTAACCTAATGTGGTTTAAAGTCTTAGGAGAAATGAGCTTATATTGCTTGTTAAAATGATCTAAGGAGCCAATGGTGAATGACTTAGTAAAATGTTCTCAAAGGCTTATTAAAAGGCATATGTGTTGTTGAGTGTATTTGCAGGTCAAAGGCAAATATATTGTGGAAATTCTGTGTTTATGATTTATGCATCTTAAGGGCCTAAGAGCCATGTTATTTAAGGGCCTAAGTGCCAAGCAATTAAATTATGCACTATATTGTGATGTAGTGCTAAATGAGTGAAGTTTTGTGTATAAGAATGTGTTTGATGGATTTTAGTGTTCTTGGTTGTTTAATGGTGAAAACAATGTGTTTGGTTTAGTAATGTTCTAGGAGAGTTTATGTCAAAATTTAGGTAATAAACAAGAAGTTATAAGGGTTTAAAATGAGTTTGGTAAGTTAGGAAATGTTTAGAATGGTTAAGTGTTCTACTAGTGAAAGAAGCATGCATTAAGGTACTCTAAGATGTAAAAAGAACTTGTGCAATGTTGGTAAATAAGGAAGAAGTAATTTGTTGTATGGAGGGTCTATAAGCTTGTAGATATATTCACTGAATTGGTTAGGAAGTAAAGATGCTTGGGAGATGATGTTGTAGTGGTGAGAAAACATTCTTGGCATAGTGGTTATCATAGATATGAAACACCACTTAGAAAATTCAGGAGAAAAACATTATAAGTGTTAGGAATTTTGGTAAGAAATGAGTAAGTGTTTAAGGAGATAGAAAATGAGTTTCATGGATGTTGTATGGGTGTAAGTGTACCAAATGATGTTAGAACACAATAGGAGGCTTTAGGAGAAGTTTGGAGAAGATTTGACAATTTGGACATGTTCTGGTGGCGTCCGACCCAGGGGTCCGATCCAAGTTTGGGTCGGATAGCCTCTGTTAGACGCCAGTAAATGGTTCTGGAACGGTCCGACCCAGAGGACTTGGGTCGGACATGGGTCGGACGGGTGTGTTTTAAAGGACGGTAAAGTTTCTGGAGTGGTCCGACCCAGTTGGTTGAGTCGGACATGGGTCGGACAGGTGAGGCTTAGAAGACTGAAATGTTCTGGAATGGTCCGACCCAGTTGGTGAGTCGGACATGGGTCGGACAAGTAGAGTTTTTCAAGCCCGAAAGTCACTGGAAGGGTCCGACCCAGTTGGTGGGTCGGACAGTGGGTCGGACAGACCAAAACTAAAAAAAAAAACAGTAAAGAATGTGGCAAATGTAGTTAACCCTAGGGGGTATAATGGAGGTAACCAAGGTTAAGTTGGGCATTTAAACATGTCATATAGTCTTGTAGAATACTTAGTAAATTTGAAGTTAAGTAAGTAATTTACCGACATTCTTAAACATGTATAGGAGTGACCTACGGAGGAAATCAATCGAAGCAAGGACCAAGGTATGGTTTTCTTGCAGTCTGTTGCCTACCGGTTTACACCGGCTTGTGTGTTGTTTATTTTTCTGTGTGTTTATGACGTTATAAGACTTAATCATGTAATGAGTTTATAGTTGTTCATATTATTGTGATGTGATGTGACTCATTTCCCTTGTGTTGTGTCTAACGTGACTTACCACTTGTTGTGAATCGTTTGTTAAGTTCCACTGTTGAACTTCTAACAAGTGCTAACTGGGAAGTGAGGAATCCGGTTGTCTGGTCATGCATGTAAGTTTAAGAGTAGATATTTGTATCAGATTCGACTCTTATGTTGTTAAGATTGTTCTCCTTCATTTGGCGTTCGATCTCCGCTAGCTTCCTCCAAAGCTTACCTATTCTGACTTATGATCGGTTTAGTGGGAACATGTGTTTGTGTGGTGTGTTCGGGTCACAATATCCGAACCATCTGTGACTTAAGTTACTCGTTCGAATAACAGAACGGTAATGAGTGTGTGTAACAAGCTTTACATGAGAGTGAACCATTCTCTAGGCTTCTTATGTTGTTTAACCTTCTTGGTTTGTTATTGTGGAAAGAGTATCCACTGTGTATGTGATGTTGTGCTATGCAATAATATTGATATGCCATATGTTATGTATGTTATGTTATGTTTAAAATGAATGCCATGTCATCATGACAATTAGTTGCGCGTATCCCGGTAGCCGATGGGCTGCGCGTTAACCATACCAGCCAAGGGTTGCTGACCCCCTTGGGGCTCCATATTTTTACTGCAGGATGAGGATCGAGGAAGCAGAGTGGCTGTAGATTTTAGGCTGCTACTTTTGGTTATTTTGGATGTTGAGCCCGGGATGCGCCTGTGCTCCCGTGGCATTATATTTTGGTATTGTTCTTGTTACAGATGACAGTGGAGTTTATGTACATTTTTCAGTGACAGTTTGTATTAAATACTCGGTATGTTGGTTATGTGTATATATGGTTGATATTAGTACCTAATGATCGGGAGTCTGATCATCAGACCGGTACACTTGTATTTATTCTGCCTTATTAACCACGTGGGTGGTTGACGGCGTTGTAGCACCGAATCGTTTAGTTATTGTTTAGTTATTTTCTGCTGCGATTTCATCTAATGTTAAGTGCGTAGTAGGGGTGTTACAGAACCGCCGAGATAGGCCTATTTTGTATCTATTTCGGCGGTTCTAAGCTAAGAACCGCCGAGATAGCCCTTTTTTTGTTTTTTTCCATCCCATATATATATATATATATATATATTCACCGCATTTGGTTCAATGAGACCTGTAATAAAGCTTCATCCACACAGGGAGCTCCACACACATTTAAAAAGTTATAAAAGCTCCCAATTAATATCAACGCGCCACAATTTGAGAGTTAACAAAACCAATGCAATTACACTTAATTACACACTTTCATTACAAATAAAAAACACATTACAATTCAAATCTACCATTACACCATCCACAAGTGTACAGAGTTACAATTACATACTCGAAAAAGTTCACAAAACATCTTCATGATCATCAATTCATTAAACTTGTGCAGACGAACTCCGACCATTCCTCAAGCATCTCAACAATTTGAGCATCATCATACTGACCACCTTTGAACACTTCTTCGTAAGCCTTGAAAAAAAATGAACATTAATCTAAAACGTACAAGTCTAACAACATGTAAAGAGCATAACTGAAACTTTCAAAGAATGTTACCTTGTCTAACGAGTGCTCTGGTAAAAGGTTCGACGCTCCTACTATGTCACTCATGAATCTCATGACATAGTATCCACATTCTGAACCCCCAGGCTGCACCGGACACTATACAAACACATATTGACAGTTATAAACAAGTTTAAACATTATCACACAAATTTATCAATTAATAGAGTACCTTGACAGTGTTCCAAGGGATGTTACTCTTCATTTTTATTCTGGAGAGATAATGCAGCTCTCATGGAACTATATACATCAGCAATATATAGTTTTAAGCATCAGTAGCAAGTTATGAAACAGTTAATGTTAAGTAATAATAATTGTTGTTTACGATAACAAACTAATTACCCAGTATTGCGGTGGAGATCTTCGGTCTCTTGGCACCCTTACCAAGTGAGTCAAATTGCAAGATTCGTGGGTGCTTCAACATCACCAGCACAAGCAATGACCAATGTCGACTGTCCACAAATTACACAATGTGTTGAAATCATTAACAACTAACACAAACTATATGTTTTAGATAATACTAAGAGAAATAGTCAAATATCATACCCTGAATGATATGGCAGCATAATAAATGACTTGTTAGAACATTCAAAGATGGCATTCGTCATATATTGCATAAGGCCTTCCATATCACTTGTCATCTGGACTTCACTGCACATAGCAGGACACAGGAATCCGAATCTGTGATCATAGACATTGATCGCCTTATTATGCACCCACCTATGAGGCAATATCATTAGTCATTAACTTTTTATTCAAACATCTAATTCATCACCGATCAATGAATTCAAAATATAAAAGGTAGAAGTCACTCACATGGCGGCTGACTTGATAATCGACACATTCAACCAATCCCTCCTGAAGCACTCCTCGAAGTCGGACATATACATCCCAAATCGATGTATATCTTCTCCTTGAACTTATAGTGAAATATCCGCTCGGATCTTCCACAGTGAGGGAATCACAATGGTGGTAGCAGCAACAACGATAAGTGCAGAATCTGCATATTAGTCGACAAGCCGGCCAATATTCTTTTCTCCACCAAATTAGGTCTAAGCACGAAATTTGTGGATGCCTTTGATTGCACAGGTGCAGCAATTCTTTTTCCTTTCCCTTATCAGTCTTTGGTCGGCTCATATCCTATGATATTAACTAATTAAGTATATGGATGCAAGGTGGTACATCAATAGTTTTATAGCAACGGTTAAGAGTAAATACCTGCCCAGGGAGTTGACCAATCGTGCTGGCCACTGCACTGTCGCAGTTTGTGCGGAACGCAAGGTACGTCTTTGTGGGATCGGCACCGGTAAACAGACGTCACCATGCTCTGCAACAAATTCGTCCAGAAGCACTCGTGCATGGTAATGTCGGAGTGGTTCACCGTGCACAATATCACTTGGAACTGAAGGGAAAAGTTTTCCCCATGCCACCATGACCTCTTCTACTCCAATTTGTAAAAACAGATGGCACTCAGTGGGTGCCTGAGTGTTATGTGGAACTTGTTTAGATAAAAATTGTGAATTCCTCTATGATGATATTAGTGATCAAGTGAAAAATCTTAATCGTCATGTACTCAATTGAAATGTTAGTCTAACCTTTAGAGATGCATAGGGAAACGGCTCAGCCGATGGACACTACTTCCACTACCGGTGAACTCTGATGATGAATGGGTGACTCAACTGGTGGTCGAGAAACCTCTTGGCTGCTATGCTTCTGTGTCTCAAGCCTTGACATAGCCTGAGCGATCCTCTCGTCGACGCTCTGATTAATCCTCTGCTCCATCTCAGCCATCTCTCTCAGGTGCTCCTCGTAGCTAATCATCCTTCCCTGTGCACTTCTGGACCCGGGTACGCCAAATGCCGGGATACCAACGTGCCCACCAAACCCAATGGCACGACCTGGATGATCCTTCTTACCAAGAGCGCGTGTAAGAGGATCATCATTCCTCTGTGAGGTCCAGGTGCCCTGGGTGAGCTGAGAGCTTAATTCACCCTAACACAACACACAAATACAGTTATTAGTTTAACATAAGTTCATATACAAATGAAATGAACAGTTGACTAAAAATGAAATGATATCACTTACCATTTGAGCAATAACTGCTCTCGTGGCATCATCGTATTGAGGATTTTCGGGAGTAGAGTTCTTCGGAATGTGGCTTAACTCCCACACTTTCATTCTTCTGCCACTGGCATCCAATGAGCCATCCGTGGGCAGATATCCCTTTTGCTCCCATTCTGGTACCCTTTGAGCAATACTTTTTCCACCTAAGTGGTGAGGGTACAGATTCTTCTTAGCATTTGCTTGTGTTTTGCACGGAGAGCCTGCATAAATTAATATGATCATGTTTAGTGAAATTGAACACAAAAACATAAGAAATTAAGTTAATTTATGTATGTATGACAATAAAGTGCACCTGGAACTCCGGTGTGTGACGTGACTCAACAAATTGTACCCATTGCTCTTGTGATCCCTCGTAAACCTCCCATGGTGGTCTCTCACCGCCACCATGATCTGGATCATCTGGATCTTCTGGATCAGGCATCTTGTAGATGAACTTGTCAGCCAACTTATTCTTGTGGTCCCGGAACTGTTTCGACATCGATGATAGCACATCCTTTTTAAGTGCGGGATCCACGGAGAAACGAGACTACATACATGATCATTCAGTTAGTAAAGTAAACATAAATTCTATTATTTCACAAGATCATAGTAATAATGTAGAGATTTACCTGAGACGCTCAAACATAGTATCCTTCAATGATTGAGGCACTTGCTTCCAGGTGTGGTTTATGTTACAAATGTCTTCACCAAATGGCTACCGTAAGCGGTGAAGTCATTCTTCCAATTTCCATGGGTTGGTTGAACTGATTGAATTCCACCGGTTTTGTAGGAGGGCCCTTTAGCCTTCAGCCCACGTGTGGCACCTCTCTTCTTTTGCTTTTGGCCTCTGGTGGGACAACTGACCTCTTCGGTCTGCTGTGAAGGGCCAGCCTCAGTCTCGTGTACAGCTACTGGTCTTCTTTTCTTTCCTCCTCTTGTGACCCGCTTACTTGGTCTACCTGCTGTGGCTCAGTTCTCCAGTCAAGAGAAGTGTCCAATGGGGTCATCCATAGGGTGATCATCCACTGCAAAAAAAAAAAAGCATTTTCATCAGATAAAGTCTATAAATTAACATAAATACTATGAGCATAACAATAACAGTTAAGATGACATTACAGTCTACATTCTACTAACAACATTACCTGACACGAAAACATAAATCATTTCATATTTCTACCCAAACACCCTCATCATGGTCTGATCGTGCGTAGAGCAAATCGTTTTCGGTACATCAATCGAATCCGGTAATCCAGTAGGAAACAAGGATGTTTCCTCTACCGTTTCATTATCATCGTTATCCTCATTTCATTTTCGATTACAACCGGCCTTCTTCCTGGAAGAACAACAGACCATCTGCAGTCTTTCGGATCCTCAACATACCACACTTGTTCGCAATCCTTTCCCAGAACAAATTGATCATCCGTATAACCGGCACGTGAAAGATCAACCAAGGTAAGCCCTCCATCATTTTGGTACCCGCGTCGGTTGTCCACCCACTTGCACCGGAACAACAGAAAGGAATCAATGTCGTAGTCTAGTTCCCAGATGTCCTCGATGACACCATAATACCAACTAGAGTTACTAACTGGTTGAGATCGGTTACCGCTGTGGTACTCAGTGGCAGCAGCTTCAATTTTTACCCCACTATTCTGGTTTATCGATTTGGCATCTTGGCGTGCAGTGTAGTATGTATACCCACTAATATCATACCCCTCAAATGATGTAATATTAGTTTCAGGTCCGATTGCCAAACATCTGATCTCTTCACTTACAGCTTCTGGATCTGATGATGCTAATGTCAACACATGATCTTTGAACCATTGGATAAAAACTCGGTTTTGTTCCTTTGTCAGCCAAATGTGGTTTCAAAGGATTTTGATGCCTTAACTCAACCATATGGGTTTCAAATAAGGTTCAACAACCTCAAGATGTTGTAAGACAAACAAATGTGCTTGATGAATAAGTTGACGCGAAACTTGCACGATCTTTCTACCAATGACACCTTTACCCTTAAACCTGCCATAGTGTCGTGGTTTTGGGATACCAATAGACTCTGCCTCACTCAAATAATCGGTCACAAATTCCGTGACTTCCTCAGTCACTGTTGCTTCAACAATGCTCCCCTCTGGTCGATACCTATTCTTCATTCTACTTTTCAGAATACCCATGTACCGTTCAAAAGGGTACATGTACCGTAAGTATACCGGACCACAGAACTGTATCTCTCGAACGATGTGCACAATTAGATGCACCATTATGTCAAAGAAAGATGGTGGGAAATACATCTCAAGTTGACATAATGTGACAACAATTTCACGTTGTAGATCATCTAGAGAGGTTACGTCAATTGCCTTGGAGCAAACAGCGTTGAAAAAGAAACATAACCGAGTTAAAGCATTTCTGACATCAGATGGCAATATCCCTCGAATTGCGACCGGAAGAAGATGTAACATCAGTACATGATAATCGTGAGATTTCATGCCTAAAAGTTTTAAATCCTTCATCGATACAATGTTCTTCCAGTTTGAAGAGTACCCAGACGGTACTTTTACCGAGTGCAGACATTTGCAGAAACTAATCTTTTCAGCCTTTGAGAGCGTGTAGCATGCAGGAGGTAGGTAGATTCGTTTCCCATTCTCTTGTGGGTGTAACTCCTTTCGTATACCCATGGTTTGCATGTCCTTTCTGATTTTCAATCCGTCTTTTGTTTTGCCGGGTATATTGAGTAAAGTCCCACTCACTGCCTCACCAACGTTCTTCACAATGTGCATGATGTCTAAGCAGTGTCTCACAGAAGATGACGCCAATAAGGTAGATCCCAAAAGATAGAACACTTTTTCCAAATGTTTTTCGCCGGTTTTGATGTGTTTCCAAATACATTTGCAATGTCCTTAACCTTTTCGTACACTTCCTCAGAGCTCAGAGGTAGACGGGCCACACGAGTTTCGGCTTGACCATTGAACAACTTTCTCTTCGTTACTCGATAAGGGTGATCTTCGGGGAGAAGACGTCGATGACACATATAAACATTCTTCCCACAATGTTTTAAACGGTCCGAACAAGTGTCTTCCTCGCATATGGGACATGCAAATGTTCCTTTAACCGTGTAACCGGACAAGTTCCCATACGCAGGGAAGTCATTGACGGTACAGAACAACAAAGCCTTGAGCGTGAAATTCTCTCTTGCATAAGCATCATATACCACGGTCCCCTCATTCCACAATAGCTTCAGATCGTCGATCAGAGGGGCAAGGAATCACATCAATGCTATTACCTGGCTGCTTGGGACCAGATATCAGGAGAGATAACATGATGTACTTTCGTTTCATACACAACCATGAGGGCAAATTGTAGATCACTAGCAGAACAGGCCATGTACTGTGTTGACTACTCAATGTGCCGTACGGGTTCATTCCATCAGTACATAACCCAAGCCTCAGATTCCTATCTTCATGTCCGAAATGTTCTTTGTACCGTCTGTTGATGTTTCTCCACTGAGGCCCATCTGCTGGATGTCTTATTTCTCATCACTCTTTCTACCCTCCGCATGCCATCGTAAGTTCTTTGCATCTTTCGGATTCGCAAACAACCGTTTGAATCTGGGTATAATCGGCAAATACCAAAGTAGTTTTGCTGGAGGGTTTTTTCTGAACGGAAGTACTCACCATCTTTATGCTTATACCGGGACAACGAACATTTCGGGCAATTGTCCAGATGTTCGTATTCACCCCTGTACAACACACAGTTGTTTGGACACGCGTGAATTTTTTTGTACTCTACTCCCATTGGACACACCCATTTCTTTGCCTCATACGTGGTGGTAGGGAGACCGTTCTCATCCGGTAGCATATCATGAATCAGCTCGAGGAATGCCGTGAAACCTTTGTCACTCAATCCATATCTTCCCTTCAGGTTGAACAAATTCAATATAGCTGTCAATTTCGTGTACTTAGTGCAAGTAGGATACAACGCCGTTTGGATGCGTCCAACAACCTTTGATACTCATCCGGCCGGTCGACAAAATTATCCTCAACGTTATCAAGCATCTCGTCCATTTGCTCATCATGATAAGTCGACTCACTGTCAACATTGACTCCGGAAGCGCTTGGGAGTTCTGACTCGTTAGTAGTATCGAATGTCTGCTCGGTTCTTGAGTTACACCGATCGTGACTGTAGGAAGCTGAAGCATTATCTTCAACAGGTTCTCCATGAAAATCCATTTCTATAATGTGGCATGAAACCACTCTTCAGATGGAATTGTACGAGTTGATGCTTTATTGTCTAACCACACCACAATCAACACAAGGACATGGAATTTTCTCCGCCTTTGTCCTGTCCTTGTGTTGCACTGCAGCTTTGCAAAACTCTTTCAGCATTGTCAAAATGTTCCCTCTATCACCATACATCCAGTCACGCTCCATACTATATGTGCAACAGATCACAGGTGTGAGTTAGCCTTTGTGAAACTAAATGTTTATAGAATATGGTCTGTATTAAGTTGCACATGTTTATTTCTTAATGGAGCATGACTGGGATGATTGTCAAGTAGTCTAGCCTAACTCTAAGGTTGCAAACACAAAATAAACTAGCATTTTAAATTTAACAAATTGTTGCACTTCTAAAACAGAAACCGGTGTTTAAAACAATATTACGAATACTTTTTCTACAAAAAATTCGGCATGACCTTTGCATAATTGTACACATCCCGTGCTTATTATTCAGCACTCACCAAAGTCATCACAACCACAAACATTCCAACAATGGCAGCAACCAACAATTAAAATAAGGGAAATTTCACGATATACCCCCGAGGTTTGAGCGAATTTTATGAGATACCCCCGAGGTTTCATTTTTATTACGAGATACCCCCGAGGTTTCATTTTTTTTACGATATACCCCTGAGGTTTCATTTTCATTATGATATACCCCTGAGGTTTCAATTTTATTACGAGATGCCCCTCAATTCAGATTCTAATATATTATATTTTTCATATCCTCATTTTACCCTCACCCCATATGCCCCGTAACATGGATTTATGGTCAAATTTTTTAAAAATTTAAAATATGAACAAAATGCACGTAAAAATTAAAGATCAATTAAAATTTTATTTCAATTTAAAAAACATAAATAAAAGTATAAAAACAAATTAAAAAATTAGAATCATGAAAGGTTTAAAATAAATAGAAATGACTAACCAACAAAAAATAATCTATTTAAAAAACTTATATTGTTACATAATTTAAAAACTATTATAGTGGTGGCTCAAAATCATATGCCCCGCAATAATCTAAGGGATATATGGTCAAAGTTTTGTTTGAATTTGAAACTTAAATAAAATGCTCATATAAATTAAATTTCATATAAAATTTGAAATCAATATTAAAAATGAATATATAAATAACATAAAACAAAAAAAATAATAGATAGAAATGACTAAAAAATGAAAAGTAAATTATTTTGAAAAATAAACATAACTTGTTAAGGAGTTACGATATGTATTAATATTGTAAAAAGTATAACAATAATATGAAGAATATTAATAATTTCATATAGTACATAGAAAAAATCATTATTTTAAATTAGAAAAATAAAGTATAAAAATTATTTTTGTTCTTTAAATATAATTGCTATAATAGTTTTTAAATTATGTAACAATATAAGGTTTTTAAATAGATTATTTATTTATTTTTTGTTTGGTCATTTCTATTAATTTTATACTTTTTAAGAGTTTAATTTTTAAATTTTTTTTGTTTTTAAAATTGAATTAAAATTTAAATTGATCTTTAATTTTTCTGTGCATTTTGTTCATATTTTAAATTTTTAAAAAATTTAACCATAAATCCATGTTGCGGGGTATATGAGGTGAGGGTAAAATGAGGATATGAAAAATATAATATATTAGAATCTGAACTGAGGGGCATCTCGTAATAAAATTGAAACCTTAGGGGTATATCGTAATGATAATGAAACCTCAGGGGTATATCATAAAAAAATGAAACCTCGGGGGTATCTCGTAATGAAAATGAAACCTCAGGGGTATCTCGTAAAATTCGCTCAAACCTCGGGGGTATATCACGAAATTTCCCTAAAATAAATCAATTCTTTACTAGCTAACTGAAAACCAATTGAAAATTCAGATATCAAACCAACATTTTCATTCTCCACTGTATAGTTCAAACCGGTTTAGATATTAAAACAGATATCCAGAGTTAAAATACGTACTTGTTTTTTAAGGATTTATGGAGAGGGGAGACTGGTGCCTGAGAGGTAGCCTACTGTGCAAGAGATGCAGCAATACCACTTCTGATATGTCTCTGCAAGGGAGAACAAAAAATTAAATTACAAAAGAAATGCATCAACAAATATGGAATGAAGCTAAATTATGTACTGCACTTATATTTAAATACATAATTGCATTATTAAACAAAAAATAAGGTTTAGTTACTTACTTGTGCACAGAGGAGGAAAGTGCAACAATAATGGAAGAAGGCGGGAACAGCAGCTTCAATTCACGGACTTGAATGTAGTGAGACCTGAAAAAAAAATTAGATATTGTTAGACATATACACATACATCAAACAATATTAATTACGAAGAGATTGTTAAAAAAAAATCGGCATGACTTTTGCATAATTTTACCTATCTCATGCTATTATTAAGCATTCACCAACCATTCATCAACACAAATTTCCATCACAAATCAAACTAATACCAAATTTATCCATCAAACCAAATTTTAATAATTAATGGAAATCAAATACAAAGTAAAAAAAAGAAAAAGATAAGTTAGATTGTATTACCGGTTCTTCCAACTCCGCTTTCAATCTACCGTGCAATGACTGAGGAGAGTTGCTTAACCACTTCTCTGTAGACAGAATAGAAACTCATTATTTTACGTATGATAATTGTTTGTAATTAGGATTGCAAAAATACACATAATGAGCTTAAAAGATGAAAATGTAGTTGAGTATATTACGGGTTCACAAATGAAATGTATTCAGCCCCGTACGACTTCAATATGGTGAACCCATTTAGTGATTCCCTCTGCAAGGACACAACCATGCTTATTATTAAGCATTCACCAATCATTCACAACCACAAATTTCTATCATAAACCAAACTAATATATACCAAATTTATTCATCAAACCAAATTCCAATAATTTGTGGAGATCAAATACAAAGTACAAAAGAGAAAAATGATAAGTTAGATTATATTACGGTTCGTAAATGAATTGTTCTCCACTCCGCTTTCAATCTACCATGAAATGGTTAAGAAGCTTCTCAAGTATTTATCTGTAGAGACATAAATACATATAGACACAAGAGAAACTCAGTAGTTGTGTTTGTTCCTTATATGCAGTTAGGTTGCAAATTTACAGTGAGTGAAGAGAATGAAGAGTTAAGTTAAAAAAAAATTTACCGGTTCCTAAATGAATTGTTTTCAGCCCCTCTTCTCAATCGGGCGTGCGAGACGCGTGTAGCAGTACCAATCTCTACAGAGGCAACGCAGACGCAAAATAAATATGAATTGAGGGCGCAAAACTATATTGCTTACATTATTTATAATTATATTTATAATTAGCTTATAATTATAAGCACAAATAATGTTCAAACATTGTTCCACCCCATATATAAGCATAATAAATCTAGCCCAAATAAGCTAACCTAACTATACTTAAAAGAAGGGCCAAAACAGCAAAAAAATCACTCGGACATTTCGTCAAACACCTGTGTGCATACATAGAATTAATTAGTTTAACAACCAAATCTTGCAAAGATTTCACACACAATAAATATCAGCATCCACAATCACAATGTGACAACAATCTTCAATTTTAACAACACATTAACAATTTTGTAAGCAAAACCGAAACTAAAAAGTTAGGGTTTTTATATACCTTAGCGCGTGTGTTGCTGGGCGGGAGGAGGGCGGCGACGACCACCGACGTGACAACCACCGATGGCGGTGACGTCCGGCGAAGGCGGGAGGAGGAGAAGGAGGAGGGCGGGCGACGACCTTGTGGTGGTGATAGCGTCGGGGGTGCAAATCGTCGCGGAGAAACAGAGAGAAGAGGGGATGGGTTAGTGAAATCGTAACAGCGTCGGGGCGGGCTGAGGGGCTATTTTAACTGACCTATTTCTGCGGTTCTTTGTTAGGAACCACCGAAATAGACCCTCTGTAATAATAAAAAAAAGGGAAAATTACATCGCCCACCCATGACGTTTGGCGAAATTACACAGCCCACCCACGAGGTTTCAAAATTACTTTGCCCACCCATGTGGTTTCCACAATTTTACATCCAGCAACTTTTCTAATATTTGATCAACTTAAAAGATGGTTTAAATGATATCCAAATTTGATGAAACTTCACATGGACGATGCTAAGGGTTATATTTTTTTCTATGCCAAATCCAAGTTTTTTAAGGTCATATATGACCTGTGGGACCCAATGAAACATGAGACACATTCATCCGGTCCCACGGATCATATATGAGCTTAAAAAACTTTGGATTTCATGTTTTACCAAAATATAACACTTTAATATCGTCCATGTAAAGTTTTATCAAATTTGGATATCATTTAACCATCTTTTAAGTTGATCAAATATTAGAAAAGTTGCTGGATGTAAAATGTGGAAAACCACATGGGTGGGCAAAGTAATTTTTGAAACCTCGTGGGTGGGCTGTGTAATTTCGCCAAACGTCATGGGTGGGCGATGTAATTTTCCTAAAAAAAATAAAAAGACCCTATTTCGGCGGTTCCTAACAAAGAACGCCGAAATAGATGATTAAATAAAAAAAAAGAAAAAATAGAAACACCTATTTCGGCGGTTTCGTGTAAGGAACCGCCGAAATAGGTCTCTTTTATTTTTTTTATTATTACATAGGGCCTATTTCGGCGGTTCATATCTAGGAACCGCCGAAATAGGTGCCTTCTTTTCAGACTACATACATCTCGGGCCCCTATTTCGGCGGTTTTATCTACAAACCGCCGAAATAGGGGCGCCGATGTGTAACACCCCTACCGTTAACCTATGCTTACCGTCCAATCATCCTCTTAATCCTATCAGTTCGCAGCGGAAAGGACTACTACTTACTACGGCGGGTGGTACAACGCCGCTAACCGCCCATACGATCAGCTAGGCTTACATTACTTACAGTCACGGTCTGATGATCATAGTATACCGAGCTACTACAATTAATTACTGATTATAAAAGGTATCATACTTACATTCCTGGATCACCGAGTATTTAAAGTATATTCGATTACATTCCCTTTTCCAATCTATCCAAAAATAATGAGTTCATTAACTACTCATCTATACCAATTCACCATCCTATCATTCTTTCACAATTACAAAAGGGTGTACCCCGTGGTACACCGACTAACAAAATCTAGAGCCGTGTACTACTTAGTACACCATTCCAATTCATTGTTTACAGACAAAAAGAAACAAAGCTACATCTTTTCACAGTCTTCATCCTTCTCTTGTACCTGCGTGTAGTAAAAACATCGCCCCAAGGGGCTCAGCAAAAGCTGCGCATGAACTCCGCATATACCGCGTGCTAGCTAGGGCACGCCGACTAATTAGGTCAACAAAGGCATGCGGTTCATTCTTAACACATACATGCTTCGCATACAACATACATGCATATACAATACATTACACAATCAAGGCAACATTGCAATAACATACACTTCGCTTACCTTCACGGTGTTAGCCAAATTACGCATCCGGGTTAATCGGTATGCTTATTACTCTTTTACTCTTCACATCTTACTTGCTCTTACTTTACTTACTTACTTTCATTTACTTACTTACTCATTCTTACTTACTTACTCATACTCATGTTAAGTTGGTATGACCTCCGGCCCGGGGACTACACCGTCCCACCACCGGGATTTACTTGACTCACCAATCCGGGATGCTACCCACTTAAGGGATTTGGGCCGCGGACCAGTTTAAGAGTCAGGAATCGGATCCAACCTCTTGTGTCTCCTCATCCTCACGCGTGGCCGAAACTATATCGGACTTCTACTCATTCCAATTTAATTACCATTTTAAGTTAGATTGGGGCTTGTTAGGAATCAGTTAGAAGTCCAATCACAATCACAATCGATCACAGTACATTACAAGATACATACACACATTCATATTCATCCATACATTTCATGAATTATACAAACTAAGATTTAAAGAGAATATTCACAACATACAACACTACATATTCACAAGTAAGCATGATAACTCTGATTCGTGCATTTATCTTATTGGTGATCAATTAGCACACAACACACAATCAGAGTAACCAAGATAGCATACGGGGCATGAGGAATTCATACCGTTCACCGTTGTACTTGTATCCCAACGTTCCTCCGGTGTTCACAAATCAAATCCTATGATATACATACAATTGAATGATTAATTTAATTATCATTAACTTAACTCGATTACTCCTACGTTTTCTTATTCATACTTACTAATTCTTTGAAATTCTTATACTCATACATGGTTTACTTCCTTTAAGTTTGTTTCCTTACTTAACATTGGTATACTTACATATATATACATATGTATGTGTGGGTATACATATATATATAATTATTATTTAATTAAACAATTTTTTGTATGACTCGACCGACCTTGCAAGTCCGGTCGCAAGTCCGGTCCATTCCAGTAGCTTTCATTACGGGAATTTTCTGGCCGGACCGAACTTGCAAGTCCGGTCGCAAGTCCGGTCCTTTCGAGAAGGTTTCAGACGGGAAAATTTTCTGGTCCGACCGAACTTGCAAATCCGGTCGCAAGTCCGGTCCATTCCAGAAGGTTTCAGACGGGAGAATTTTCTGGTCCGACCGAACTTGCAAATCCGGTCGCAAGTCCGGTCCATTCCAGAAGGTTCCCGTCTTTGTGATTCTGGGCTCGACCGAACTTGCAAGTCCGGTCGCAAGTCCGGTCCGGCCCAGTACTTCAGTTTAAAAATCTGTTTTCAGTTGGTTTCTTTACCCATTGTATTCCCAATTTTTACCAATATTTCCCCACATGATTTAGCACTATTAAACCTCCTAATACACCTTAGTTCATCCATCAACCTATTACCCATTTCCTTACTAATTCACACACCTAATTCTCCAAGTTTCATTTCAGCACTTACACTAGTTTTTTCCCAATTGCATTTGCTACAGATTTTTACTCTAACTCTCTCCACCAATAGCTCCCTCTCCTAATGTCATTTCTAGAGTTTCTAATGCATTACTCACCTATCATAACTTACCCACTAAACTAACTCAATTAAAATCTGTTACAACATAAATTCTTCACCTAGTTTCTAGTTCATTAAGTGTTCTATTCATAGGCAAATTTCGCCTAGTGTCTCCCCTATATTTTATACTCTCACCACATTGTTTCACTCACATAAATGATCCACACCACCTGTTTATAGCCAATACAAATATACCAACTCTCATACACAAATACCAACTAAGCAACATTAAATCCTGCACTCAAACATTAACTCCCATCTATGTTTTAACAAGTTTTAAAATGTCTTTTAAAGGTTTAAAAGCTTGTTTCCTCCTACACATTACACTACCACTACACTGCCATTTTACAATACCCATTTTAACTTCTAAAAATCTGTTACATACATGTATATACAAGGTTACACAAGTGAGCATCCTTACCTTGTTTCTCCTTTCTTTTCTTTCCTTCTTTTGCTTCTTCCTTCTCTCTCTCTCCCGGTTACAGCACTCACAATCTAACACTACACCCATTCATATACATAATTCAATACTAAAAACTAACCCTAATCATTATTTAAGCTTTTAATGTAAGTTTTAGGGTTTAGAGATATATTACCGTCCAAGGGTATATGTAATGCTTGGAACAGCTCAAGAACAATCTTTCTCACTCTTCAAGGAAGCCAAAATCGGCTAGAGTTCAAGGAAACCAAACAAGGTTTTAGCTAGATTTTCGTTTTGCCCATAAGGCTAGAAAAACAATGAGGTTTCAAGAAGATTTTTGCCTCAAAACGACAAGGAGAAGGAGGTGGTTCTAATGGTAGTCTTGAAGCTCCAAATGGGGCATACCCATGAAAACGAAATGCTCTTTCTCGGACTTTGAAAAGAGGCAAGTGTTCCCCTTGATGAGAGGATTCTAATGGTGTAGTTTTTATAATTTTTTTGGAGAAGGTTTGATGGGAGTAACAAGAGGAGAGAAGGTGAGGTTTTTAGTGGTTTGCTATTTTCTCCATTGTCACCGGTTGGAGAAGGAAGGAGAAATATAGAGTGAGGGAGTGGGGTCTGTACGTGGAAGAAGAGAGAATAGGAGATAGGAGAGAGAGTGTGTGAGTGAGGTAGTAAAGTAGGTGAGTGTTTTACTTTATTATTTTGTTGTTTTGTAAATAAGAGGGAGTTAGTGAGTGTGTGAGAGAGGGGGATAGGGGCCGGCTCACTAGCACACACACACACAAACTTTACTTTTATTTTAGAAGTGGACACATAAGTTTTGGTTATTTATGTTTCTACCCACAGCTTCCCGTTTTTGATAGTTTTTACTAATTTCTCGTTTTATTGATTTTATTGGTTCTAAAGCTTCACTAATATTTATTAATGATTATTTAGTTGACCAAATTGTTACGAGTCTATTTGATCCGCTTAAAGTCACGTTTTTCCGGTTTCCTCGAAAAACGTGCTTTAAGGTTCGTTAGTGATTTTAATCCGTTTTAAGGATCCGTTTTCTCGGGATTTGCTCCCTCATGTTTATTTACACTTAATTAAGCTTCTAAATTATTTATTAGCCTAATTAATCACTATTTTTAATTACGGGGTATTTCAATCTACCCCCCTTAAGAAACTTTGCCCTCAAAGTTGCTCAAGGTTAATAGTCTAAGTAACTCTACTCATTAGGCAACCAATTGCCATAATGCATCTTACTACCACCTATCAGGTGTTTACTTCATTCCACATTGCAAGCATACACTCTTCACGCATCATACACAATTCACATACATAATCCATCATTTTCAATTCATACCATCCACAATACACAATACATTACTGCAATTCACAATACACATTACACAGATACACACATCGTACATACACATCCATACACACACATACATACATACACATACCAAATTCACTTGCACTACATGTGCCATACCAAAACCTATTACAATACCTACACACTATGCAATGCTTACCCCGAAGCAATGCAAAAGCAAAAAGGCTCTACCCCCCTTAAAAGGGGTACGCCCCATACCCGTATTACTAAATACTAGACTCTCTAGTCTATGAACAACTGTGGGTACTTAGCCTTCATGGCATCTTCCAACTCCCATGTCGCCTCTTCGACATCATGGTTAGACCATAGGACCTTCACCATTCGTATAGACTTATGGCGAGTGTCTCTGGTCTTCCTATCAAGGATTCTTACCGGGGTTTCAACATATCGCATAGTCGGCTCGATGGAAAGTCTCTCGGGCTCTAGACATGAGAAGGATCGGCGATGTACTTCTTGAGTTGTGACACATGAAATACATCATGGACACGCCCCAAGTCCTCAGGTAATGCTAACGTGTAGGCTACGGATCCAACTCTCTCGGTGATAGCATACGGCCCTACAAACTTTGGGCTCAGCTTGCCCTTCTGGCCAAATCGGAAGACACCCTTCATAGGTGAAACGCGCAAGAACACTTGGTCGCCCACGGCGAACTCAAGGTCGCGTCGTCGCAAATCCGCATAGGATTTTGTCTATCTTGGGCTGCCTTCATATTGGCTCGGATTTGTTGCACTTCCGCTTGGACTTGTTCTAATATTCCGGTCCTATGATGACCGCTTCGCTTGAATCATCCCAACACAAGGGTGTACGGCAAGGTCTACCGTATAGAGCTTGGAAAGGCGACATCTTAATCGAAGCGTGATAGCTATTATTGTAAGAAAATTCAATAAGATGAAGCTTATCTAACCAACTCCCCTGAAAGTCTAAGGCACATGCCCGAAGCATGTCCTCTAGTGTCTGGATGGTCCTTTCTGTCTGACCGTCGGTCTGAGGATGGAAGGCGGTACTCAACTTCAATTATGTACCCAGCGCTTCCCGTGTAGTCTCCAGTATCTCGAAAGAAATCTGGTGTCGCGGTCAGATACTATGGTTTTAGGGACTCCGTGATATCTGATAATCTCCTTGTCGAATAGCTCTGCGAGCTTCACTACCTTCCAGGTGTCCTTCATGGTATGAATCTGGCAACCTTGGTAAGGCGATCGACTACAACCCAGATCATGTTGAGTCTCCCCTGGCAGGTGGGAGTCCTACAACAAAATCCATGGAGATATCATGAAACTTCCACTCCGGAACTGGCATAGATTGTACCATTCCGCCCGGTCTACGATGTTCAAACTTTACTTTCTGGCATGTTAAGCATCTCAATACAAATTCCGTCACATCCGACTTCATTCCAGACCACCAGAAGTACCTCTTCATGTCTTTGTACATTTGAAGGCTCCCGGATGGACTGACAATGTCGAACTGTGTGACTCTCGCAGGATGCGATCCCTTAGATCTGCATTGCTTCGGGGGACGCATAGCCTGCCGTTCAACCGAATCAAACCATCTTCATGTAGCTTGAAGTCATACTTCTTCTTCTCAAATGTACCATTTTGATCTTTTGTCTGATTTTGGTTAGGTAAGGGTCGCTCAACTGAGCGTCTCGCACCTCGTCAACCAAGCTAGCTAGAAGAAGCGAGTAGCGAATGGAGCGAGTGTGCTCGATGGCTCAGGGCGTCGGCTACAATGTTTGCCTTCCCTTCCTTATACTGTAGGTCGATGTCGTAGTCTGAGAGAAACTCCATCCACCTTCTCTGTCAAATTCAGTTCTTTCTGTGTGAATACATACTGTAAGCTCTTGTGGTCGGAGTAGATGGTGATGCTTACCCCATAGAGATAGTGTCGCCATATCTTCAAGGCGAAGACAATGGCTCCTAACTCTAAAGTCGTGTGTCGGGTAATTCTCCTCATGCTTTTTCAGCTGGCAGGAGGCATAAGCTACAACCTTGCCATGCTGCATGAGTACGCATCCCATTCCTTTGCCTGATGCATCACAATATACCTCAAATCCCTCTGTGCCCTCTGGAAGAGTAAGGATGGGTGCTGAGGTCAATGAGTCTTTAAGGCTCTGAAATGATACTTCGCACTCGTCTGTCCATACAAACGGTGCATCTTTCTTCATCAATGTAGTCATGGGTTAGCGACTTTCGAGAAGTCCTTACGAATCTCTGGTAGTAACCGGCTAGACCAAGAAAGCTCCGAATGTCGGTAACATTCTTGGGTCTAGGCCATGATCGTACAGCTTCTATCTTTGAAGGGTCGACTGAGATGCCCGCGCTCGAGATGACATGACCAAGGAATGATACCTGATCTAGCCAGAACTCGCATTTGGAGAACTTCGCATACAGCTGGTTCTCGCGCAGTGTCTCAAGCACTTTCCTCAAGTGAATTTCATGTTCCTCTGCTGATTTTGGAGTATACTAGGATGTCGTCGATGAATACAACAACCGAAGTGTCCAAATGCTCACTGAATAGTCGATTCATGAGGTCCATGAATTTAGCTGGTGCGTTTGACAAACCGAATGGCATCACCGTGAATTCGTAGTGGTCATATCTGGTACGGAATGCCGTTTCTTGATATCTTACTCTTTGATAGCAATCTAATGATACCCAGAACGGAGGTCAATCTTGGAGAAGACTGATGCTCCTTTCAGCTGATCAAATAGGTCGTCGATGCGTGGCAATGGGTATTAATTTTTGACTGTAACCGCATTCAGCTCTCGGTAGTCAATACAAAGTCGGAGGCTACCGTCCTTCTTCTTCACAAAGAGGACCGGTGCTCCCCAGGGTGATACGCTCGGGCGTATGAACCCTTTGTCGAGAAGGTCTCACAGTTGTTCTTCAATTCTGTCATTTCAGCGGGTGCCATGCGGTACGGTGCCCTAACAATGGGACCGGTACCTGGCAAAAGATCAATTTCAAATTCCACTGCTCTCGGTGGTGGCATGCCGGGTAGCTCCTTAGGGAATACATCAGGAATTCGGATACAATCGGTACATCTTCACTGAACTCTGGATCTCTCTCCAGGTCTTGTACATAACATAGATACACTTCATGGCCCTTTCTGAGCTCCCGGTACATAGCCATGGCGGAGATAACTGTGGTCGAAGGCTCTCTCGGTCTCTGGCGGTAAGATAGTAAGATACGGAACCCAGAAGGACTCTTAAGCAGCAATCAATGCTCGGCGCAGAGGATTCTACCCTTGTGCCGCTCCAACCAATTCATTCTGATGATTAAGTTGAATCCCAATCCATTGAATTCGATGAAGGAAATGGGAAACGTTTCGTGTTTGATTTCGATGGTGGCTGATTGATAATATTTGGTGCACTTTACTCGCTCCTTTGATGGGAGAGTAACCATGAAGTTCGGTAGCTCATCCGCATCTAGCTTCAACCTCTTCACAAAGGAGGGTGATACGAAAGTGTGAGAGGCGCCGGAGTCGAATAACACATTGGCTTCAATGCCGTTCACTGGGAATGTTACCGTTAAGATGGTGCCGCTTCTGCCGGCTTGTGCTTCGGTGAGGATACTCAGGTTACCTTCGGTACCGAGTCCACAACCTATTGGATTCACAAGTGGATAAGTATTGATGGTGGACACAAGTGGAATTAAATCAACACTGCTCTTTATTGATAAACAACCATCATACATGTCGTGTCTAATACACGTTACTAATACATTACATGATACTTTAGGTTAATACTTCCTAAAGGTAAGGTTCAGGCGTCCTGGTTTCATGTGTGTGGCATTGATTATTGCCGGTGGTGCCGTATTCAACTTGATCTTGTGGATCCCGTGATACAGCATCCTAGAGTTTCCACCCATGATTAGGACATCTCCTGATCTCAATACCAATTTCTCTGCGAGGTCCACACGCTTCTGCTCGCTATACATAAATATGGCGTCATCACCAATGGACCAAGACACTACGGGCACTCCTTGTTCAAGAGATTCCGTTGTCTCGTCCTTGTCTTGGTGTAACCCAAGTCGTCTTTCTTTCTCATAGAAGTTGACGATACAAATGTCCGCTTCAATTGCGGGGATCGGATCGTGTTCGCATTGTTGTGCAAGTTCTACTGCTTGTGTGATGAGTGTCTGAAACTCTGGAGGTATTGTCGGTGGCGTTGCTCCGTCTCGTGTTCGTGTCTCTTGGTATGTCTTGGTATAAGGATTCCAATCCTTTCCAAAGCACATTATTTTCAGCTTCATCTTCGCTCCACCGGGGAATTCGGGTGTATAAAATCCACCTTGACCCGTTCCTAGCTTGTTGCATCTTCGGATGATTGCAATTTGGGCTTCGGGGGTTAGGTATTCCTTTAATAGGATCATACCTGGTCGGATGACCTGACACTGCTCGTTGGTGTAGTAGTGGTTGGTGATGTCGATCTCTTCTTGATTCAGGTTTACCGGTATCGGATAACAGATACTAAAGCTTCTATGGTTATAAATTTCATCTACGGTGAGTACTAGTTTCAACTACTCCATTTCATGCTCAATACACACTTCAATTCATTTACTCATGCATTCACTCATACGGTTACTCTAATACTTAGACATGCTTCTTCAAGGATTAAAGGCTCGGATAATTACCTGGGCCGGACTTAGAACCGGACCCATCACGGTCTATGATGTGCAAGACAGGCTGCCTCTGAGGCGCACCCCTCTGAGGTCCCCGGGATCCCTGTCCCTGTGGTGCCTGCTGGGCCGGTGCATCGCCAGATGCAACCTCCTTGCCTTCCCTTTGCTTGTAGCTTTGGAAGTTCCCCTTTGCTTGGCATTCTCTGGGCATCTATTGGCTGTATGTCCCGGTTTCTGACAATTGTAGCACTTAATTTCTCTCCCATAGCAGTCCTTGCCGGGATGGTCTTGGTTGCACTTCCTCACACATAGGTGCGGCCGTCAGAGAAGGTTTTGGTGAAACCGGAGCCAGAAACCTGAGGTTTAGAGGGTTAGCACATGTGTGCGTGGATATACTAGATATGATACTTGTACGAATACGATTTGGGAATAGAAGTTTACCCTTAGGGTGGGTGTGATCTCAGTGGCTTCGCAGCCACCGGTGCAGATGAACCAAGCTGAAGCAACTCAACTGGTTTGCCCTGCTCAGCATGGGCACTGCTCTCACTTGGGAATTTCTTTTGGGATTGCTGAAAGAAATTTCCCTTCTTCTTTTCCAGCTTTTACCCTGGTTTTGCTCCTCGCCATTGGTGTTCTTGTGTTGGCTTTGCGCTTTAGCGCGGTTTTTTTATCCCTTAATTGGCAAGTGATCTCAACGCGAGAAGCCGCGTTATAACACTCCTGAAGTTTCAGGTATTAGCCGGGATCTCATTTAGGAACGGATAAAGAAGAGATTCAAGGAATTCAGGAATTCAAGAATTAAGGAAATGATAATGGTACTAAGGGTAATCCAAGATTTTCCTATTTTAAGGGAGGTAAATCGTGTAGCCCATACCGTACCAAAGGCGATGGCTCAGACCGCCATAGAAGCAATCGACCAACACCTGGCCGGTGTATCCTAGGTCGGGTAGAAGACGGAGGATAGAAGTGAAGGTTCGGTAATACTCGTCGACAGACATCTTCTCTGTCATCTTCAAGGCATCCAGCTCTAACTTTCTTGGTTTTCACATGCTCCGTAGGTAGTATTTGGAACGGAGGAGTGAGGCAAAGGACTCCCAGTCGAAGGTGGGGTCGTTGACATGCTCATGCTTGACCAGCTTCCACCAATCCATGGCTGCATCTTTCAGATAGTAGGCTGCAACTCTAACTCGAACTCCAGCAGGAGCTTCGAGGTTTCGAAAGCCGTCTCCATCTCGGAGATGTAGGCTCTAGCTTAGCCGGATCACTCTCGCCCCTAAAGCAAGGAGGGCGGAGTTCCGCTACAGCTTTTACCCAGTTCGCTTCTCGGGGTGGAGGGGGAGGGATTGGCCCCGCTGGGTTCTGTTGGTTTTGCTGATTTTGTTGCATCACGGTAATACTTGGGGTAGCATTTGTGCTACCGTGGCGGCGACGATCACTGCTATCGTCTGCGCGCCAGGTCCATCAGATGTCTCTCCCCTAGGTCGGCTCGACCTCGTCCTTACATCTGAACATTTAGCACTTACATTAGACTTCGCAAGATATGACCTAAGGGTCTTGGAATTTTAAACAAGGTATCGTCCTAAGAACGTCAAGGGTATCCGTGTTAACAACGGTAGTTCCTAGTTAGGTTTCTAAGTATCCGTCTTAAGACGGTTGACCTATGCTTACCGTCCAATCATCCTCTTAATCCTATCAGTTCACAGCGAAAGACTACTACTTACTACGGCGGGTGGTACAACGCCGCTAACCGCCCATACGATCAGCTAGGCTTACATTACTTACAGTCACGGTCTGATGATCATAGTATACCGAGCTACTACAATTACTTACTGATTATAAAAGGTATCATACTTACATTCTGGATCACCGAGTATTTAAAGTATATTCGATTACATTCTCTTTTCCAATCTATCCAAAAATAATGAGTTCATTAACTACTCATCTATACCAATTCCCCATCCTATCATTCTTTCACAATTACAAAAGGGTGTACCCCGTGGTACACCGGCTAACAAAATCTAGAGCCGTGTACTACTTAGTACACCATTCCCAATTCATTGTTTACAAACAAAAAGAAACAAAGCTACATCTCTTCATGTCTTCATCCTTCTCTTGTACGTGCGTGTAGTAAAAACATCGCCCCAAGGGGCTCAGCAAAAGTTGCGCATGAACTCCGCATATACGCGTGCTAGCTAGGGCACGCCGACTAATTAAGGTCAAATAGGCATGCGGTTCATTCTTAACATACATACATGTTCGCATACAACATACATGCATATACAATACATTACACAATCAAGGAAACATTGCAATAACATACACTTCGCTTACCTTCACGGTGTTAGCCAAATTACACATCCGGGTTAATCGGTATGCTTATTACTCTTTTACTCTTCACATCTTACTTGCTCTTACTTTACTTACTTACTTTCATTTACTTACTTACTCATTCTTACTTACTACTCATACTCATGTTAAGTCGGTATGACCTCCGGCCGGGGACTACCACCGTCCCACCACCGGGATTTACTTGACTCACCAATCTGGGATGCTACCCACTTAAGGGATTTGGGCCGCGGACCAGTTAAGAGTCAGGAATCGGATCCAACCTCTTGTGTCTCCTCATCCTCACGCGTGGCCAAAACTATATCGGACTTCTACTCATTCCAATTTAATTACCATTTTAAGTTAGATTGGTTAGCTTGTTAGGAATCGGTTAGAAGTCCAATCACAATCGGTCACAGTACATTACAACATACATACACACATTCATATTCATCCATACATTTCATGAATTATACAAACTAAGATTTAAAAAGAATATTCACAACATACAACACTACATATTCACAAGTAAGCATGATAACTCCGATTCGTGCATTTCTTATTTGGTGATCAATTAGCACACAACACACAAATCAGAGTAACCAAGATAGCATACGGGGCATGAGGAATTCATACCGTTCACGTTGTACTTGTATCCCAACGTTCCTCCGGTGTTCACAAATCAAATCCTATGATATACATACAATTGAATGATTAATTTAATTATCATTAACTTAACTCGATTACTCCTACGTTTTATTATTCATACTTACTAATTCTTTGAAATTCTTATACTCATACATGGTTTACTTCCTTTAAGTTTGTTTCCTTACTAACATGGTATACTTACATATATATACATATGTATGTGTGGGTATACATATATATATATATAATTATTATTTAATTAATTTTTTTTGTATGACTCGACCGACCTTGCAAGTCTAGTCGCAAGTTCGGTCCATTCCAGTAGCTTTCATTACGGAATTTTTCTGGCCCGACCGAACTTGCAAGTCGGTCCTTTCCAGAAGGTTTCAGACGGGAAAATTTTCTGGTCCGACCGAACTTGCAAATCCGGTCGCAAGTCCGGTCCATTCCATAAGGTTTCAGACGGGAGAATTTTCTGGTCCGACCGAACTTGCAAATCCGGTCGCAAGTCCGGTCCATTCCAGTGTTCCCGTCTTTGTGATTCTGGGCTCGACCGAACTTGCAAGTCCGGTCGCAAGTCCGGTCCGGCCCAGTACTTCAGTTTAAAAATCTGTTTTCAGTTGGTTTTCTTTACCATTGTTTTCCCAATCTTTACCAATATTTCCCCACATGATTTAGCACTAATTAAACCTCCTAATACACCTTAGTTCATCCATCAACCTGTTACCCATTTCCTTACTAATTCACACACCTAATTCTCCAAGTTCATTTCAGCACTTACACTAGTTTTTCCCAATTGCATTTGCTACAGATTTTTACTCTAACTCTCTCCACCAATAGCACCCTCTCCTAATGTCATTTCTAGAGTTTCTAATGCATTACTCACCTATCATAACTTACCCACTAAACTAACTCAATTAAAATCTGTTACAACATAAATTCTTCACCTAGTTTCTAGTTCATTAAGTGTTCTATTCTTAGGCAAATTTCGCCATAGTCTCCCCTATATTTTATACTCTTACCACATTGTTTCACTCACATAAATGATCCACACCACCTGTTTTATAGCCAATACAAATATACCCAACTCTCATACACAAATACCACACTAAGCAACATTAAATTCCTGCACTCAAACATTAACTCCCATCTATGTTTTAACTTTTTTAAATGTCTTTTAAAGGTTAAAAGCTTGTTTCCTCCTACACATTACACTACCACTACACTACCATTTTACAATACCCATTTTAACTTCTAAAAATCTGTTACATACATGTATATACATAGGGCACACAAGTGGAGCATCCTTACCTTGTCTCTCCTTCTAGTTCTCTTCCTTCTTCTTGCTTCTTCTCTCTCTCTCTCTCTCCCGGTTACAGCACTTCACAATCTAACACTACACCCATTCATACATAATTCAATACTAAAAACTAACCCTAATCATTATTTTAAGCTTTAATGTAAGTTTTAGGGTTTAGAGATATATTACCTTCCAAGGGTATACTGTAATGCTTGGAACAGCTCAAGAAAAAAACTTTCTCACTCTTCAAGGAAGCCAAAATCGGCTAGAGTTCAAGGAAACCAAACAAGGTTTTAGCTAGATTTTCGTTTTGCCCATAAGGCTAGAAAAACAATGAGTTTCAAGAGATTTTACCTCAAAACGACAAGGGAAGGAGGTGGTTCTAATGGTAGTCTTGAAGCTCCAAATGGGGCATACCCCATGAAAACCAAAATGCTCTTTCTTGGACTTTGAAAAGAGGAAGTGTTCCCCTTGATGAGATGATTCTAATGGTGTAGTTTTTTTATAATTTTTGGAGAGGTTTGATGGAGTAACAAGAGGAGAGAAGGTGAGGTGTTAGTGGTTTGCTATTTTCTCCATTGTCAACCGGTTGGAGAAGGAAGGAGAAATAGAGAGTGAGGGAGTGGGGGGTCTGTACGTGGAAGAAGAGAATAGAGATATGAGAGAGAGTGTGTGTGAGTGAGGTAGTAAAGTTGGTGAGTGTTTTACTTTATTATTTTGTTGTTTTGTAAATAAGAGGGAGGTTAGTGAGTGTGTGAGAGAGGGGATAGGGGCGGGCTCACTAGCCCACACACACACACAAACTTTACTTTTATTTTAGAAGTGGACACATAAGTTTTGGTTATTTATGTTTCTACCCCACAGCTTCCCGTTTTTGACAGTTTTTACTAATTTCTCGTTTTATTGATTTTATGGTTCTAAAGCTTCACTAATATTTATAATGATTATTTAGTTGACCCAAATTGTTACGGGTCTATTGACCCGCTTAAAGTCACGTTTTCCCGGTTCCTCGAAAAACGTGCTTTAAGGTTTTAGTGATTTTAATCCGTTTTCTTCAGGATTTGCTCCCAGCTTTTATTTACACTTAATTAAGCTTCTAAGTTACTTATTAGCCTAATTAATCACTATTTTTAATTACGGGGTATTTCAGCCGAAATAGGCGTTTTTTGGTACTAGTGATAAAAGTAGAACTTTATGGACTAAATTAATGCGGCATAAGTCTCAAGCGTTTGAATATGTCAAAGACTTTATAGTTATGGTTGAGCGACAATACATGAAGAAAGTTAAGATAATTCAAAACCGATAACGCTTAGAACTTGGATTATCTAAAGAAGGTGCTAATTATTTCAAACAACTAGAGGATTATCCATCAGCATCCCACTCCTCATACACTCAAAACAAAAAGGTGGTAGTTGAGAGGAAACACCGTCATTTGTTAGAAACTGCTCGTGCAGTATTTTTTCGCTCAGGGATTCCTCTAAAATTTTGGGGAGATGCTATCCTCTTTGCAAATTTTGTCATCAATAGACTACTTTCCTCATTTCTCAAAGGAAAAAGCCCATATGAGATCTTGTATAATAAACAACCCAAATTAGAAGTTTTGAGACATTTGGGTGTTTGGCTTATTGTCAAAGTCATCAACACAAGAAAGAATTTGAGTCACGTGCGCATAAGTGCATCTACCTGGCCCAAGTCTCATTAGTAAAGGATACAAACTATTGCAATTGGATAATGAAAAGATCATATACTGCAATGATGTCAAGTTTTCGAATTTCAATTTCCTTTCCTTGAGCAAACACGCTCTGAACATCATACACTTGCTTCTGATTTTTTTGAACTTCACTGACGATGAAGACTACACCACTTAGCCCAGCATAATCCCTCAAGTCCCAGACCCTACTAATACAGATCGTGATACATCTGATGCTACAACACCTGCCAAATCAGTTCACCAAAATAAACAGGTCAAATAGCCACGTCAACAGCCAACTCGACTAAGAGATTATTTTGTTGGAGAAAACATTGTTTAAGGTCACGGTTGCTGTGCAGAGGCTTTACCATAATTTTAAACAACAGACTAGACCACCAAAAGAAAGGAGAATGTCTAAATCTTTCTCGCTCACAGATATCACTCCTTCACCGAAGAACAACAATTGCCTTTCAGCTTTGCCGGTCACAACCTAGTTACTCATGCTAGGGAGATTGTTGAACCAAGGACCCTATAAGCAAGCTATCCAAAGTGAGAATGGCGATTAGCTATGGCGCCAAGAAATATCAGCATTAGAAAGAATGGAACTTGGGAGATTACGAAGTTACCGAAGAGAAGAAGGATATAAGTGTAAGTGGATTTATAAGGGTGAAACTTAAAAGCTGACTGGATCTCTAGAACGATATAAGGCTAGACTAGTGTTAGAGGATTCACTCATAAGCACAACATTGATTAAATAGACACCTTTCTCCTGTAAAAAGAAGATGCATTTAAGTCAACTAGATATCAATAATGCCTTCCTCCATGGAGGTTACATGAGGAGATATACATGCAGTTGCCTGAAGGTTTCCAAGCACGGATCCCCAATATGGTTTACAGGCTTCACAAGTCTTTATATGGCCTGAAGCATGCCTCAAGACAGTGGTATGCCAAGTTAACCACTTTCTTAGTCTCCAGGGCTTTCAAACATCTGGCAATGACAGTTCGTTGTTTTTTAAATGCACCAAAATACAGCACTCTACATTGGAATTACGTGGATGATTTACTCATCTGTTGTGATGATTCAGTTGCCAATCAAAAACTCAAGCGCTCTCTGGACGAAAAATTCAGAATTAAAGACCTGAGCACATTGAAGTTTTTCCTTGGGAATGGAGTTCATTCACACAAATCGTGGAATAGTTGTTACTCAAGAAGTTTGCTCATGGAACACCCCTACCGGTAATCACACCATTATTCTCCTAACCCGTCTTAATTACTAACAACAAAGCAGCGGAAATTCAAACTACAACCGGGGCTGAAACAATGCCGTTAGTCACCCACGTGACTAACAAGGCCAATCCAAACTCAATTACAACAACAAATACAATATCGGTCTGATGGGTCTTTACCGAGTACACTATACAAAAGATACTTCCTTCACTTAATCAATCCTCAAACTAAATACAACCTTCATATCCATTATATACGATACAATCTCAAATCCGTTCTATACCGAGTATCTACAATTCCCAAGTTTAACGACTACCTTTTGGTCTTACAATTCCACAATATACAAATACAATTGCTTTAACAACTACCCATATCAATAACAACCCCGTCCTACTCTCGAACGGTGTCCGGCTTAGCTGTCGGTCTCTTACAGTGATCATATTCGCTTCGGGTACCTGCACACTAAAAACGTTCCCCCTAGGGGGTCAGCTTACGCTGAATATGACTTCCGTATACCCCGCGTACTAGTGAGGGTACGCCGACTAATTGGTCGAGAGCATGCGGTTCATTTTATCACAGACACGCATGCATACAACATACATTATATATGTACATTCACAATCGAGTTCGACATTGAACACAAGCACTAACACACACATCAAAGGTTGGTTCAATATGTTCTTTAATTAGGCTTGAGGGTTTCTACCTCACCATGCCTTACTCAACTACTCATGTTCTACCCACTCCCTGGGGTACACTTACTCACAATCTCAACAAGGTCTACAACACTCAACTCAATTCCCCACTCAACTCGAATTCTCAAGTCCCACAAGTCACAACTCAATTCTCAATACTCACATACTCGATTACATACTCAATGCTCAAGTTCCCAAGTCAATACTCAGTACTCAAGGTATATGTTAAGTCGATCTCACGACCTCCGGGCAGGGTCATATACAAGACCCACCACCGGGCTCAAATACAATAGGGCTATACAGTTAGCTCCTCAAATACTCAAATGTCCAGCTCACTACCGGACTACTCAAATCCCCTAAAACTCCACTCTCGGAGTCAATTCATAATCTCAAGGATTAGCCTAGAAGTATCTCTCTCGATAGCATCTAATGGCTTAGGGAATTCCTCAATGTCTAGTATTCTAGGATTGAAGGTTTCAACCCACTTATTGAATACTCTCATGTTCGGGACATTGTTCATGTTAGTCGGTTCCTCTCATTGGTGTTCGACTATGTTTCTACGGGTTTGGTGATCCCTTACCGTTCATTACTTCACTTCAAGGTTCGTATTTTGAACAACTTTCCAATCCTCTAGTTATAGGTTACTCATATACCTCCACTAATATTTATCGTGTGGGTTTAGTCGTTTCGGTTCTCTAACCTTTATCGGGAGGTTGTTACTCCCGTATGTTTCCTCATGTTCTAGTGTGCTCGTAGGTTTAGGTTATCGCGTAAGGGTTCAATAGTTGTAGTGTGTTTCCACCATTTTATTAGTTCGCACTTGACTCCTTCTACGAGTCTCTACTCACACAAGACTCATCTATGAGTCGCACTACACCAAACACAATCACAATCAAGCAATTCATTCCCATTCACGTTTCATGAATTATACAAACTTTAATTAAAGGAATACAATCCAACCACAAACGACACAATACAAACACAAGAGAGTACACATAATCCGATTCGTGCATTTATCTCGTTAGGTGATCACACAATCAAACAAGCACACAAATCGGGGTAACCAAGTTAGGATACAGGGCATGAGGAAATCATACCTTTCACCGGGGTTTATCTTTACCGGGGGTTCTCATGTTCTTTGGCTCACACTTGTTCCTCGAACCTTATTCTCGAACCACTAATTACATGTCAAATGGTTTAATTATTATTAAGGCATTACGGTATGCACATAAACACTACTCCCGTACTTACCCCGTTTCCCGTTATTTCGGTTTAACTTAATGTTCTTAAACTCACAACTTACTCACACTCGCTTCCAACACTTGTTTATACTTCTTAGGACCTTTAAAGGTCACCAAACAACTCCTAAACAACTCCTAAAACCAATACCATTCAAACCCCCATCTTTTAAACCCTTAAAACACATTCTACAGGATTCTGGGCGTGGTCCGGGACTTGGTCCCTACCTATAGTCCCGGACCAATGCATTGTGAAACTCTCAGGTGAAAATAACATGTGGTCCGGGACCTTGTACCTAGGTCAAGTCCCGGACCAAACAATGGTTCTAACTCTCGGCTACATATTCATGGGTGGTCCGGGACCTTGTTCATCCCTCAAGTCCCAGACCAAGTGCTGCAAGAACTCTCGGTCTGTTTTTAATGGGTGGTCCGGGACTCTGTCCAAGGACTAGGTCCCGGACCCTGCTAAAACCTACAACTTACATTATTTTTCAGCCCCTAATCAATCCTTAAAGCACCCTTAATCTTTCCCTAGTCTTCCCACAAGTTTTCCACATAATTAATCACCCTAAAACATGCTCTAAACCACCTCAAGTCCTTGGTTAAATCCCTACTCCAATTCTTCTTCAAATTCAACAATCCAAGTTCTCTCATTTTGCATTTTTCACTCTTTTGCATTTCTAACTTCCTTCTTGCTTGTTTTTACCTATTACAACCTCACCAAATCCATCAATGACCATTGCAAACCATTCCTACCTAAAAGCACTTCTAAAAACCCAAGTCCAACTCTCATTTCCTAAGTCTTGCACACTTGCACTTTTCTAGCTTTTCCAAAGCATTTCAATACTCCTATGCTACAGATTTTTACCTCCTTTCCTCTAGTTCTCCAAATGCCATTTCAAGGCTATTGCTCAACTCTAAACAACAGTACAAACACCTAGGTTCTCCAATACACTAAGTCATCTTTAAACACTTGTTTTTCCTACCAAAATTTTGCCATAACCTCCCCATAAATCTACACACTCCAAACCATCAAATCTCATCGATTTTATTCCTAATCTAGCCACACCCTTACAAGGGTCCTACCAGCACATAATATATCCTCAAAATTATCCAAACAACAATGTAACTCCGCAATCTCAAATAATACCACAATATAAACACAATTTCAACTCACTTGGCTTATGAGCCCTTAATTCACAATTAAATTCACTAATCCTCTCAAAATCAACTAAACACATTCTCCCACGTAGATTTAAATTCATAGTTTGGGTTCATTAATTAAATTACCCATCCCAAAACCTAAAGCAATCTAAAACAAGCTTTAAGTTGGGTTTCTTACCTTAATTCACAACTTCCTCTTTGATTCTCCTCTTGTTCCTCCTCTTCTCAAAATCAGTCAAGTGGGGATGGAGTTGCCAAACTCCACCCCAACATTCAAGAAACACAAAAATATACTCAATTAATTATCTAAACCCTTAGGAAATCTTAATTCAACCAAAAGGGCTTAGTACACAAAGTTAGGGTTTACCTTTGGAGATTTTTGAGAGGGGTTCTCACCCATGAATCAAGAAGGGGATTAATCCACCATTGGAGGGTTGAAATGGAGCTCAAAATCAAGAAGAAAACAAGGCATTACAAAGGGGGTAAAAATCGGTCACCAAAGGAGGAAGAACCAAAATGAGTTTTTCAACGAAATTTTTACCTTAGGAGAGGAGGGGACTCCAAGCTACAAGATGATGTGCTTTTCTCTTCAAATGGGGAAAACCCATGGAGGTCAACTTCATCCTATTGGAATTTCAAAAAGAGAGAATGATAGAGGGGGATGAGAGGAAGAAGAATATGTGATTATTTTTGTGATTGGAGCTTGTATATAGCTAGAGCATGGAGAGAAAGAGGGAGTAGCCATGGGAGGGGCTCAAAACCATTCAAACCAGAGAGGAGGAGAAAACCGGTGGGAGGAAGAAGAGAGGAAAGAGAGGGGGAAAAGAAATAAAGGAGGAGAGAGAGGGAAAAGGGGTACTTGTACCCTTTTTGCTTTTTGCTCTTTGACTTAATTAATTAGCTAACTAGTCATGTGTGAGGGGCTGTCTACATTAATAAAACCGGCCCACTATTATAATACAAGCTGGAGCGTTTTTCGTTTTTACAGAAAACGCCCGTTAATTTACTCGTTTAGCACTATTCACTAACCGGGCCCGTTTTCCGGAATTTTCTCGTTTCTTTAATTTTAATGGCTATTATACTCCATTAATGTTTATTTATAGTTATTTAATGAACTATAATTTTTACGGGTTCATTTGACCACCCAAAGTCACGTTTTCGGGTTTTCTCGAAAAACGTGCGCTAAAGCTTTATTAGTGTTTTTAATACCTTATTTGGATCCGTTTTCTTCGGGAATTATTCTCATATATTATTTAGGCATTATTAAGCCTTTTAAATTCATTTAATACCCTCTTTGAGGTTGTATTTCTCCTAGGGTCACTTAACCGCTCGTTTTAGCGTTTTTCACTTTTTAAGCGTTTTTCTTGTTTCTTTTGGATTTATTCTTTCTATCAAAATTCATTAGGCACTAGTAGGCCCTCAATATCGTATTAGAGTAATTTAATCACCCTAATTAAGTACGGGGTATTTCAATCTACCCCCTAAAAGAACTTTGCCCACAAAGTTAGTGAGTCTAAGATTGTTAGTCACCAAGGTGCTCAATACTAAGGTTATACTCTCTCTACAACTGTCAGGCTCCAATGTCTGACTGAATACAAACCACATATCCACACAACATGTCAAGCATGCATAGCACCCAAAAATATCTTTTTCCCAAATCTCTGAAAAGGGGTCCATCCGCAGACAATTAGGCACTAAGTCCTCCCCCAAATCGAGTGATCCCTCAGGTACCGGTCACGTTTGAACACTTATGCTCTCTGGTTCACGGCCGTCATGACATTGAGCACTTACTCTTTCTGGCTCTACGGTCCTTTGGTTATGATCAAAATTCATTTGCAACTCTAGAGAATCCTCAGGCTCCAAAGTGGGTACTCTTCCCTGACCGGACTACTCATATCCGGCGGCCCTTGGACAAATACAAAACACACACTACAAACGTCCTACAGGTCACTTAGTACCCTTGCTCGTCCGTTGTAATGGTTTCAAAACTATTCAACACCTCCACCGACTCACAACTAGCTTCACCTCCATGATTCAACCGGATACCCGTGCCTAGCCATGAAAGATCCACTAGCGCCCGTGGGAGTGGTTTCAAACCATTCTCATTCTCAAGTTTGAAGAAATCATTCGCCAAAATCATTTTGGAAATTCATTTTGAAACTCAATGCATCTCCAAGTTCCAATTATGTTAGTTTCACCTATTACTAGTGTGATTACTTGTGGCCACTTATACGGAGCTTCAAGAGTCATTCAACCCCAATGTGATCAGCATTGGTGTTGAACTATCCATCCACCCCACTTTGGTGTTCGGCTTCCCTTGATCACTAGCAAACCAAGTTCCACCTCCCACCCCAATTCACACAATCAAATAGTCAAACATTAATTTCATTTTCTATCTTTTTATCTTTCTAATCATAATCATGCAACCATACATTTACCAATTTCTAGAATTTATTTACTCATTACTACTCATACCATCAATTATTACTCAACTTATCTTCAGCTACTATACCCAAGAATTTCGAAAGTTAGTTCTCAAATTAGTTCTTCTATCCTCAAATCATTTACAAGTCAAATCAATTCCTATCCTCAAGTTATTCACAAATACAATCAACTCAAATTACCTAGGAGACTCGCTTCCCACTAGGTTCAACATCGGTTTCATACCGATTTATACTCTTCAAATCTCCCCAACATACTCATCAAACTCCTCAAACATACTCGTTTCCCAAAACCATTACCAATCGGGATTCTCATTCCCCATGGAGTTTCTCTACTCCATTCACCTCAAATATCTCACAATCAATACTCCTTTCCACTTCTAATCTCTACAATCAAACTTAATTACATTATGAATGGATACCTATGTTTATGTAACATAAGTACCAATCATAGCAACAAATACTTTTGCGCTATGCGCATTGTAGTTTACGCCCTATCACGTAAAACATACATTTTGCGGTTTTCGTCCTACCCCCCTTAAAAAGGGATTACGCCCACGTAATCTACTATGTGTCAACATTGGAGATATGTCGAAGGCATTCAGCCGTCATGGAGTGGTTCTACTTCCATGTGGTCTATTATACAATGTATTATGGTCAAAGGGTCTTAACCGCATTGTCGGCTAGTCCCTGCACCAAGAATTCTCATCGGAGTTTGTTTAACTCTCAACTGGGTTCGGTTCTAGCCTTAGAGGCTTCAAGGCATTGATAATCAGCTATTAATTCACTAGGTGTATCAAACCTTAGAATTTGGGCCCACTAGCTTCTGCTGCGCGACACTGATAACTTTGGGTTTATTTACCCTTCTCGTTATCCTTAATGTGTTGTACAACATCTGTTTCCCTTTTTTATCCTGGGAATACGGTTTATCAATCAAGCGTGGTATTCTTTTACCGTACGCGAATTCAATGAGCTTCTGATTTTCTATCCAGCCCTTAGGAATCTATATACTGTTGTATATTTTCGTGGTTATTCACTTGATTCCTCCGACTTATTATCGGTTGCGGTTAAGCCACTACTTAATTGTAGTGCTTCCTCTGTTGTTAGTAGCCTCTGAATTATGACTTTGCATTTTCTATACTTCGGTCCTTATGACTTCGTACGTTTCCTTCTACCTTTACCACCACAATTGTCATCTTCCTAACTTCCTAGCTATCCCACTCGATCATTACTGCACAAGCGCAATACCAAAACACTCAGTCCTACAGAGTGCAGAGGCGGAAACCCCTGGGCAGTAAATCTCTTGTGAGATTGCATTAGGAATGAATATTATTTCCTTTTATTTTCGGTCTGTCTACCATCTTTACTCACCAATTCCATAACCTTATGATTTATTCACATATATTGGTCGCTTGCTGCGCACCATCTTCGTGTTTGCTTACGACCTTGGTTTCCATGGCATCCGCTATCTCATTAGCTTCCGCTCATGTATCTCTACCATTAGACAATGGTTCGCCATTTACTTGGCTGATTATAGTACCTGACATTCTTTTATATTTCTGAGCTCCTGAGCGTTATTGGTTTTTACACTTTAGGTTCATACTCCACATATTACTTCTTAACCGATTACTTCGAGGTTCCCAACAGTTGCTATGTTAGCATATTTCCACTTTGCTTGGCAATAACTGTAAGCTTAAGCTTCACTACCGTAGTAGTTCTAAAGGAGGTACATTCTCTTTTTAGAGTGTATGTGTTTCACCGCTCTCACGGTCTCACATTAACGAGGGGTATCCTACTCATTGGTTATTGAACTATCTTACTTGTGCCGTTCTTGGCAACTCTCCACATGGTTCCCTGTAGGTTTTGCAACCGTTGAATCTATGTATAGTATGGTTTTGTGGCATGCTAGCCCCATTGCCTAGAGCTCTTCTCATCTTAGGCTTTCACAATATTGTTTCTTTCTCCGTATACCATAAAATGGTTTGGAGTTTAAGGTATTACTGGGCTCCTTGATAGGATCAGTGCATCACGCTTCCGTCCGTTGGAGGCCCTTTAAGTGTCTTGGTATTGATTTGTACCTTTCAATAACTCAGGGTATCCCCTGGGTAAGTGGGATCCCTTCGGTGTTCCAACCGAGTGTTCATTCTAGCTCTTGTGTTTTTATCACGCCTCCGATACCCTTCAAGGATCGTTCCTGGGTGTTGCTAAGTTATGCCATTACCTTTGGCTAATATTTGAGTACGTTTAGCTCACTCTGCATTGCAGTTCAGATTTCAAATTATCCTGTTTAGTGTTATAGTGTCTCCCGTTCTTAGGGTAGACCGTGGGTACTTCTCTTATGGTTTTAATCGGTTTGGTATTTCCTTCGGTGGAGAACGGTATCCTCCGGTACCTTAGATGATCACCTTAGGTATTTCACTTTGTTCTTTGAACATTTCTGTGTTCATGACAGGTCTTGCTTCATCGTGTTTAGGCTGGGTTCTCATTTCAGCTATTATGCTTTTGTTTCCAATTATTGAGACATATACAGTATCTTTAGTCAATTACTAGTGCCTCTCGTACTTCTTAACTTAGCCATCCTCCTAGAATGAGTTTTGACTCCTCTAGCTTGAAAGCTCGTCTGGGTTCTTCAGTCATCTGAGGTATTCAACTGTTTCGGTTTGCATTCACCTTATGGTCCGTAGAACGGAGTTGACCACTTCCCGTGTTTCGTACACTACATGTATACATTCGTGGGGTACCTTACTGGTACGTTACCACTTACCTGACCAACTCACAAAAGGGTCTGTCAAGCCCGTAAGCTCCTTCGGAGTGCGGTCGTCCCACATCCCGTATTTGGGTACACTCGTAGTGCTCGTCACACGCCTAGGTGAAGTATTCTATTGTCAACTCCTCTTGTATCATTCTATGATACTCACCATAGTTCCTTTGGGTTGGTTTAAAATTTGAGGCTTAAAAGAAAAGTTTGTGTTTGAAAGAAAAATTTGGGTTTAATAAAATCTTGGGTTTTGAAAGAAATCTTCATGGCATTGCCATGCTTGAGGTCTTTGACCAAGTACAGCTTCTTGCTGACTGGTATATTCACTAACATAATGGTCGAGCCGTTAGGCCTTCCCAAGGTTGATTCTTCAAGTTCTTAGGATTGGCAATCCTATGATTGCTTCCATCTTCATGGTGGTACCTTTAGTAAGTACTTGTTAGTCGTTAAAAGGCTTCCAATTGCCTTGCAGTTTCTGCACTTGCCCTGGGCAAGTGCGCGGGTATGTCAGTTTTCAGGTTATCTTATACCGTTTACGGTATTATTTTCATCCATATTGGTGTTTATTTTGGATCTTCCACTAGTACAAAAAGGGCCTATTTCGGCGGTTGTAAAAGGTCTATTTCGGCGGTTCTAGAACCGCCGAAATAGGGATGAGACCCTATCTCGGCGGTTGTACAACCGCCGAGATAGAACACCTATGGTGGCGGTTCCTAGCTACAACCGCCGCCATAGGTGGTTATTTTTTAAAAAAAAAACACACCTATGGCGGCGGTTGTTAGCTAGGAACCGCCGCCATAGGTGGTTTTCAAAAAAAAACACACCTATGGCGGCGGTTCCTAGCTAACAACCGTCGCCATAGGTATTTTTTAAAAAAATAAAAAAATAGCTGCATCGTCTTCTTTCTCGGGAGCGAGATGCAACAGTTTTGCATCTCTGTAGAGGCGCAAACGCAAGAGAATGAACAATGGCACAGAGCATGTAAGCTTCTTGTTCGCCTTGCAAAATCACCGTGAGTGTGAAGAGATTGTAGTGGCGCAGACACTAGAAGAGAATAAAGAGACACAAACACAAAGAAGAGAATAAATAGGCGCAAAGCATGTATGTTTCTTGTTCTCCAAAAAGAAAAATATAAGTTTGAGTATATTACCGGATCCCGAATGAACTACTTCAGCCCCGTCTTCAATCTAGTGAGTGAGATGCAGCGGTTTCAGTGATTTGTCACTACATAGGCGTAGACACAAGAAGAGAATGAAGAGATGCGTAGACAAAACAAAGAGAATGAAAGGCGCAGAGCATGTATGTAGCTTGTTCTCCAATGAGAAAAAGATAAGTTCGAGTATATTACCGGTTCTAGAATGAACTACTTCAACACCGTTTTCAATCTGGTGAGCGAGATGCAGAGAGGAGCGTTTAGCAAGTACATTCGCCAGTTAGAGTTGCAAAATTACCGTGAGAGGAGAGAGATGAAGAGTAGTTGCGATATATATAATGAAATAAAGTCTATTTCGGCGGTTGTTAGCTAGGAACCGCCGAATAGACTGAAATTTTCCCGCGGTCCAAATTTTTTGAAAAAAAACCGGGAAAAGGCTTCCGAAAATTTTATGTCTAAAAAAGGCACCTATTTCGGCGGTTCCTAGCTAGGAACCGCCGAAATAGACTGAAATTTTCCCGCGTCCGAATTTTTTGAAAAAAAAAAACCGGAAAAACAGGCTTCCGAAATTTTATGTCTAAAAAAAGGCACCTATTTCGGCGGTTCCTAGATAGGAACCGCCGAAATAGGCTGAAATTTTCCCGTGGTCCGAATTTTTTGAAAAAAAAACCCGGGAAAATAGGCTTCCAAAAATTTTAGTTTAAAAAAAGGCACCTATTTCGGCGGTTCCTGGCTAGGAACCGCCGAAATAGGCTGAAATTTTCCCGCCGACCGAATTTTTTGAAAAAAAAACGGGAAAATAGGCTTCCAAAATTTTATGTCTAAAAAAAGGCACTTATTTCGGCGGTTCCTAGCTAGGAACCGCCGAAATAGGTGCCCCGAAAATTTTATTTCAAAAAAAGGCACCTATTTCGGCGGTTCCTAATTTTCGGGGCACCTATTTCAACGGTTGTTGTTACAACCGCCGAAATAGGGGCGCCGAAATAGGCGTTTTTTGTACTAGTGTTCCGTTGATCCTTTGATCTTAGTGGTCAATCTCCTGAGTACTTCACAGTGCTCTTGACAAAATTGTTAATAATTCGGGTGCTTTCCCGATCCTTGTGGTACTTCATGTACCTTGCTCCATAGCTCGTTCCCACACTCGGCGGTGGTTACTGAGGTTTACCGGATCATTAGGAACTACATGGTAGTCCTGTTAGTGTTGTAGGTTTAGAGTTGCTCAACCTTGACTAACTCCTTAGTCGGTTGCATACCGTTGTTGGTATTATCAAGCATTGTAGTCCGTAGACTCTCTTGTCTCAGGTTTTGTTACTCTACTTTTCTGTTCACTGTGTAGCTGTGCTCCCCTTCTTGTTGGTTGCGCATGGTTCTCGCGACTGCGAAGCACGTCGCCCCATGGTGCTGCAAATTTCATTATTGCTATGTTTAAGATCATCAGTCTACTGCCGTTCAGTACGGTTATTGTCGTTCAAACGGGAACCGTCTTCGGGATTTCCAGTTCACGGAATCTACCGTATGACTGGTTCTTTCTCTTTACAAGGTTTATTTACAACTGCCAGATCGGTTAACCCGAGTATGAGAGGTCTTTCCATCTCTCTGGCGTTCTTTCCCCAACGTTAAAACGGGGGTTGCGGAGGGCGGGACTGGTTATGTAGGTATCCAGATCACACTGGAAGTTCCTAACTAGCGAACCTCACACGCTAACACTCAACCCTTAGCCCTAAGTCTCTAGTTCCTAACTCGGTATTTCCCTAAACTCGGTACTCAGACCATCAGAGCGATACTTCGCTCTAATACCACTTTTTGTATCACCCCTACCGGTAATCACACCATTATCTCCTAACCCGTCTTAATTACTAACAACAAAGCAGCGGAAATTCAAACTACAACCGGGGTGAAACAATGCCGTTAGTCACCCACGTGACTAACAAGGCCAATCCAAACTCAATTACAACAACAAATACAATATCGGTCTGATGGGTCTTTACCGAGTACACTATACAAAAGATACTTCCTTCACTTAATCAATCCTCAAACTAAATACAACCTTCATATCCATTATATACGATACAATCTCAAATCCGTTCTATACCGAGTATCTACAATTCCCAAGTTTAACGACTACCTTTCGGTCTTACAATTCCACAATATACAAATACAATTGCTTTAACAACTACCCATATCAATAACAACCCCGTCCTACTCTCGAACGGTGTCCGGCTTAGCTGTCGGTCTCTTACAGTGATCATATTCGCTTCGGGTACCTGCACACTAAAAACATTCCAACTAGGGGGTCAGCTTACGCTGAATATGACTTCCGCATACCCCGCGTACTAGCGAGGGTACGCCGACTAATTGGTCGAGAGCATGCGGTTCATTTTATCACAGACAGCATGCATACAACATACATTATATATGTACATTCACAATCGAGTTCGACATTGAACACAAGCACTAACACACACATCAAAGGTTGGTTCAATATGTTCTTTAATTAGGCTTGAGGGTTTCTACCTCACCATGCCTTACTCAACTACTCATGTTCTACCCACTCCCTGGGGTACACTTACTCACAATCTCAACAAGGTCTACAACACTCAACTCAATTCCCCACTCAACTCGAATTCTCAAGTCCCACAAGTCACAACTCAATTCTCAATACTCACATACTCGATTCCATACTCAATACTCAATGCTCAAGTTCCCAAGTCAATACTCAATAATCAAGGTATATGTTAAGTCGATCTCACGACCTCCGGGCAGGGTCATATACAAGACCCACCACCGGGCTCAAATACAATAGGGCTATACAGTTAGCTCCTCAAATACTCAAATGTCCAGCTCACTACCGGACTACTTAAATCCCCCAAAACTCCACTCTCGGAGTCAATTCACAATCTCAAGGATTAGCCTAGAAGTATCTCTCTGGATAGCATCTAATGGCTTAGGGAATTCCTCAATGTCTAGTATTCTAGGATTGAAGGTTTCAACCACTTATTGAATACTCTCATGTTCGGGACATTGTTCATGTTAGTTGGTTCCTCTCATTGGTGTTCGACTATGTTTCTACGGGTTTGGTGATCCCTTACCGTTCATTACTTCACTTCAAGGTTTGTATTTTGAACAACTTTCCAATCCTCTAGTTAGAGGTTACTCATATACCTCCACTAATATTTATCGTGTGGGTTTAGTCGTTTCGATTCTCTAACCTTTATCGGGAGGTTATTACTCCCGTATGTTTCCTCACGTTCTAGTGCGCTCGTAGGTTTAGGTTATCGCGTAAGGGTTCAATAGTTGTAGTGTGTTTCCACCATTTTATTAGTTCGCACTTGACTCCTTCTACGAGTCTCTACTCACACAAGACTCATCTATGAGTCACACTACCAAACACAATCACAATCAAGCAATTCATTCCCATTCACGTTTCATGAATTATACAAACTTTAATTAAAGGAATACAATCCAACCACAAACGACACAATACAAACACACAGAGAGTACACATAATCCGATTGGTGCTTTATCTCGTTAGGTGATCACACAATCAAACAAGCACACAAATCGGGGTAACCAAGTTAGGATACAGGGCATGAGGAAATCATACCTTCACCGGGGTTTATCTTTACCGGGGTTCTCATGTTCTTTGGCTCACACTTGTTCCTCGAACCTTATTCTCGAACCACTAATTACATGTCAAATGGTTTAATTATTATTAAGGCATTACGGTATGCACAAACACTACTCCCGTACTTACCCCGTTATCCCGTTATTTCGGTTTAACTTAATGTTCTTAAACTCACAACTTACTCACTCACTTCCAACACTTGTTTATACTTCTTAGGACCTTTAAAGGTCACCAAACAACTCCTAAACAAAACCAATACCATTCAAACCCCCATCTTTTAACCCTTAAAACACACATTCTACAGGATTCTGGGCGTGGTCCGGGACTTGGTCCCTACCTATAGTCCCGGACCAATGCATTGTGAAACTCTCGGGTGAAAATAACATGTGGTCCGGGACCTTGTACCTAGGTCAAGTCCCGGACCAAACAATGGTTCTAACTCTCGGCTACATATTCATGGGTGGTCCGGGACCTTGTCCATCCCTCAAGTCCCGGACCAAGTGCTGCAAGAACTCTCGGCCTGTTTTTAGTGGGTGGTCCGGGACTCTGTCCAAGGACTAGGTCCCGGACCCTGCTAAAACCTGCAACTTACATTATTTTTCAGCCCCTAATCAATCCTTAAACCACCCTTAATCTTTCCCTAGTCTTCCCACAAGTTTTCCACATAATTAATCACCCTAAAACACTGCTCTAACCCACCTCAAGTCCTTGGTTAAATCCCTACTCCAATTCTTGTTCAAATTCAACAATCCAAGTTCTCTCATTTTGCATTTTTCACTCTTTTGCATTTCTAACTTCCTTCTTGCTTGTTTTTACCTCTTACCAACCTCACCAATCCATCAATGACCATTGCAAACCATTCCTACCTAAAAGCACTTCTAAAAACCCAAGTCCAACTCTCATTTCCTAAGTCTTGCACACTTGCTCTTTTCTAGCTTTTCAAAGCATTTCAATACTCCTATGCTACAGATTTTTACCTCCTTTCCTCTAGTTCTCCAAATGCCATTTCAAGGCTATCGCTCAACTCTAAACAACAGTAAAAACACCTAGGTTCTCCAATACACTAAGTCATCTTTAAACACTTGTTTTTCCTACCAAAATTTTGCCATAACCTCCCCATAAATCTACACACTCCAAACCATCAAATCTCATCGATTTTATTCCTAATCTAGCCACACCCTTACAAGGGTCCTACCAGCACATAATATATCCTCAAAATTATCCAAACAACAATGTAACTCCGCAATCTCAAATAATACCACAATATAAACACAATTTCAACTCACTTGGCTTATGAGCCCTTAATTCACATTAAATTCACTAATCCTCTCAAAATCAACTAAACACATTCTCCCACGTAGATTTAAATTCATAGTTTGGGTTCATTAATTAAATTACCCATCCCAAAACCTAAAGCAATTTAAAACAAGTTTTAAGGTGGGTTTCTTACCTTAATTCACAACTTCCTCTTTGATTCTCCTCTTGTTCCTCCTCTTCTCAAAATCGGTCAAGTGGGGATGGAGTTGCCAAACTCCACCCCAACATTCAAGAAACACAAAAATATACTCAATTAATTATCTAAACCCTTAGGAAATCTTAATTCAACCAAAAGGGCTTAGTACACAAAGTTAGGGTTTACCTTTGGAGATTTTTGAGAGGGGTTCTCACCCATGATCAAGAAGGGGATTAATCCACCATTGGAGGGTTGAAATGGAGCTCAAAATCAAGAAGAAAACAAGGCATTACAAAGGGGGTAAAAATCGGTCACCAAAGGAGGGAGAACCAAAATGAGTTTTTCAACGAAATTTTTACCTTAGGAGAGAGAGGGGACTCCAAGCTACAAGATGATGTGCTTTTCTCTTCAAATGGGGAAAACCCATGGAGGTCAACTTCATCCTATTGGAATTTCAAAAGAGAGAATGATAGAGGGGGATGAGAGGAAGAAGAATATGTGATTATTTTTGTGATTGGAGCTTGTATGTAGCTAGAGCATGGAGAGAAAGAGGGAGTAGCCATGGGAGGGGCTCAAAACCGTTCAACCAGAGAGAGGGAGGAGAAAACCGGTGGGAGGAAGAAGAGAGGAAAGAGAGGGGGAAAAGAAATAAAGGAGGAGAGAGAGGGAAAAGGGGTACTTGTACCCTTTTTGCTTTTTGCTCTTTGACTTAATTAATTAGCTAACTGGTCATGTGTGAGGGGCTGTCTACATTAATAAAAAAACGGCCCACTATTATAATACAAGCTGGAGCATTTTTTGTTTTTTTACAGAAAACGCCCGTTAATTTACCCGTTTAGCACTATTCACTAACCGGGCCCGTTTTCCGGAATTTTCTCGTTTCTTTAATTTTTAATGGCTATTATACTCCAATGAATGTTTATTTATAGTTATTTAATGAACTATAATTTTTACGGGTTCGTTTGACCACCCAAAGTCACGTTTTCGGGTTTTCTCGAAAAACGTGCGCTAAAGCTTTATTAGTGTTTTTAAATACCTATTTGGATCCGTTTTCCTTTTCCTGCTTCGGGAATTATTCCCTATCTAATTTAGGCATTATTAAGGCCTTTTAAATTCATTTAATACCCCTCTTTGAGGTTGTATTTTCTCCTAGGGTCACTTAACGCTCGTTTTAGCGGTTTTCACTTTTTTAAGCGTTTTTCCTTGTTTCTTTTGGATTTATTCTTTCTACCAAATTAAAGCTACCAAAATTAATTAGGCACTAGTAGGCCCTCAATATCGTATTAGAGTAATTTAATCACCCTAATTAAGTACGGGGTATTTCAGCTCATGAACTTCTTGAAGATTTCCAGATGCTTGACTAGTAAAGCAGTAGCCAGTCCACTTCAAGTTGGAACCAAATTACTCCCAGATGATGGTGAAGTATTGTCAGATCCAGAAGCTTACAGACGGCTCATTGGTAAGCTCAATTATCTTACAAATACCAGACCTGACATTTGCTTCAGCATCCAACTGCTCAGTCAGTTCCTACAAAAGCCCACCACGAGTCATCTTGAAGCTGCTCTCCATGTTCTTCAATATGTTAAGGGGAATCACTAATGGCATTCTCTTGAACAGCATACTTGATTACAACCTAATTGCCTATTGTGATTCAGACTGGGCCTCATGTCCCATATCACGACGTTCTGTTAGTGGCTTTTATTTTATGTTTGGCAGCACACCTATCTTGTGAAAATCAAAGAAGCAAGCCTATGTGTCCCATTCTTCTGAAGAAGCAGAATATCGAGCCATGAGAAGGGTAACTACATAATTGGCTTGGCTTAGTAGACTCTTACACGACTTAGGTGTTCGAGAAGTCACACCATTCCTTTGAAGTGTGACAATCTCTCTACAGTGTTTATAGTCAGCAACCCTATCGTCAATGAATGCACTAAACATGTTGAATTGGATTGCCACTTTGTTCGTGAACAAATTCAGCAAGGTCTCATCTCAGTTCATCACATTCCCAATACCATTCAGCTGGCTGACATGCTCTCAAAGAGCCTCTCTGGTGTCGACTATAGAGCTCAATTTCACAAGATGGGGATCTCCTCCATGAATTATACCAAGACTAGCCAGGACTTCTTCCTGCATACTCTTGGGGGGGTGTGTTAGGATATGTCAATATGTGTAAATCTTAAATCTTCTTATCAGTTAATTTTCTAGAAGCCTTATATAATTTTAGCATATTTCTTTTTGGTCAATAGTTTCCTTTTCTTTAGTCGATAGATTTAATTTTCTTTAATCAATAGTTTCCTTTTCTTTAGTCAATAGTTTTATTTCTCTTTAGTCAATAGTTTTCTTTTCTTTAGTCAATAAATTTATTTCTCTTTAGTCAATAGTCTCTTTAGTCAATAGTTTCCTTTTCTTTAGCCTATCGTTTCCTTTCCTTCTTCTTCACTCTTCTCTTTGTACATCTATATAAGAGCATGTCATGTTCTTTTCTTCTTCAAGCATGAATAAGAGAATACAAAAACTTTTCTTTCTCGTGTATCCCACTCCACATTTCTACATATCCAGATTGGAGACTTGTTGGTTCAAGGTTGAAGATGGTAGTTGACCCACTTCTGACGATGCTCCGCAATGGTGATGATGGTTCGTGTAGTGATAGTGAATGAAGATGGTACTGATGATGATGGAGAAAATGAGTGTGTGAATCGTGGTTGAAGAACGGTCTTCTGTCAAAAATGGTGTGTCTCCATTTCTTTCCAGGTTAGGTCACTTTTATAAACTTTTTTGCCTTCCTTTCTTCAAAATGAAGCACTTGTTGCTGTTAATTTAGCTGCGTCTGAACATGTGTCCGAACATCAATGTTCGGACACCTTGTCCTGGAGCGCGGTTCTAACTTCGTTAGTGTAATTCTCGAATTGTGTCCGAACATACAAGTTCAGACAAGTCGCCAGGAAGAAGATTGGAACTCTCGGCTTGTGTCCGAACATGGATGTTCGGACACAACTTCAGAAGCCTCTAAAATCTTCGTTCTCACTCCGATTTGATCCCCGTTTGTTGCATCATTACCCTCATGAGATAATCTACTATTTTCTTGGCTTTTCTCTGCATTTGACACACAAAAGGTATCGATTCTTATTAAACAAGAAACCAAAGGAAAACATAAGATAAGTGTGGAATATGATCGATGCAACTATGAAAATTAAGCATTTAAAACCACTAAAATTATACATAATCCACATTTATCACCTGCTCCCAATATATTATTTTCTAGTGTGGACATAAGAATTATGGAGAAAAAAAGTTACTATTTTACTCTTAATTTTTGCATTGGGAATTGAAGTAATTTGAAAAGTAGAGTTGTGAGATAAAAGTTGAGGGGTAGAATTGGAAGGTAGATGATAAAAAATGCTAGAACATCTTATATATTGAAAAGAACGTAAGGACCCAAAAAATCATCTATTGAGAACAGGAGGGAGTACCATTTTAGCACAGAGTTTGTACTTATCAAATTATAAAATCAGGCTTACTTAAAAATGATGAAGGTATTGTCTCCCTTAGATGATGTTTATTAAACCTCATCTTATATAAGTTTTATATAACGTCATAGTTACATGATTACATAACCGAGATTTGCATAAATCTTTTATGAGGTTAGGTGGCATATGCTGAAACGGCTAAACCAACTTCGCATGCCAGAAGATTGCCCACAAACTAGTGAGTGATTTAAACTGATCCAATTAAGTAGCAAGCTCAGCTTCTGGCTAGGATAACAATCAGACTAATTACAACATAACTTAGACTAAGTTGGAAAACTACTGCAAAAGATTAAAAAAACAAGTAGATTAAAACAACCCTGAAGCCTAAGCATTCTCCTAGAGCCTCAGTGATAACTACTACCTAAAACACAGAATAAGAGAAGATAAACAAATCAAATACTCCCTTATCAGGACAATTATTAGTGGCATAAAAAACTACTGGTACAAATGTTAACATTAGAAGGATTGGTTTGTTGTTCATCACCGACCTTCAACCACTGCCTCGTCCACCCACCCCATCACCGACTTTACAATCACCACAAACCACGACAATTGAGCTGTTTAATCCCAAAATTTTATCAACTGAATTGACGATGCAAAACTCCAGGCTCAAGCAATCACGATTTCTCCACCAATTCAAAGTCGATTCACAAGCAGAGCATCTAGCCAAGTTTGATCTTTGTGATCCGTGCACCTACCAAGCGATAACAACCATCATTCACCGCCATGCGATCAAAACCAATCGAAATCAGTTAAAAATGCCTACAATAAATCCCAAAATGATATCATTGCTTTAACCAAATTTGATCTAAATCAACCGAGCTCTGGAGAATTCGGTGAGGATGGCGTCAAGTGAATTTTGTGCCGATCGCAAAGCATGGCCCAATTTTCTCCTAAACATGAGCTTATATCACAAACCTACACCCCATCATCTTCCTCTGTCACTAAATAAATATGAAGATGTTGCAGTATGTTGGAACTTTTGAGTTTTGCCGATGATGACTAAGTTTAAGCGCAAATGGATTCAATCAAGAAATGCTAGAATTGGAAGTTTTGCTATAGATGGAGTCCATCAGTACAAACACAGTGCCTCTATTCAAACACAATCTCGGGTAACAGAGTCCGTCATTCGACGAAACAAGTCTATCGTTTAAAGAAGAAGTTCATTATCAAGGAAGAAGTCTATTGTCTAAGGAAAGAGTTTGTTTGTCCAAGGAAGGAGTCCATTGATCAGGTTGTTATAACCACCAAGAAAAATTAAGGATCAAGATGTATCTGGCTGATCCCAATATTCTATCCTCTTCAGTCAACTTCCTTGAGCCCCAAAAATTGGAGTCACACCTCAATTACCCGAGAATTGAGTCAAGTCCAAATTTGTGCTAGAAAATGGTCTTTTCCCTAAAATATCGGAAACATACTCCCTCAATGGCTCCAAAGGCTTCACTATATAAAGAGTTGGGATTATCAGTGGTAATGTGAGCTTTTCTGCCCCAATACTTTCTATATTAAGGAAAAGTCACCAGGAAAAAGTGGCATGTCTTCTGTTACAACCTACAATTCATATATCTAGCTATTTAGATCTTTTACCCTTATTTCTCCATATGTTGTATTGAACTATCATTCAGAAGTGAGTGTAGACGTTAGGTAGAGTTAGTATGCCTAACCCCAAGTGTGAGATACTTTTCTTGTTACCCTAAAAAGTCCATTAATAGTTTTCTTTCATTCTTATTGGTATTTTGTTGATCAACTTCGTCCATTCACCAAAAGAGTCAAAGTGTTTCAACAACTTACATCTTGAAGCACTTTGAAGACAGCCCATCAATTGACTACTTCCGCATCCTGAGCTAGTCTATCTGGGTCTAACAACCAAGAAAGACTACGTCAGCCCTATCTATCCCACAAGATTGACTATGTATGTTTACATTTCGATCAAGGTAGTCTGTCCGAGTCTAACAACCTAGACAGACTACGCCAACCCCATCGATCGTACACACTACAACCTCATCGCCTTCATATTTGTACTCCTCCCTTTCGTGGTACCAAAAATCATCTATAAAATTCTTTTGTTGTACCACATCAAAACCATCCAACTGAAAGCTTAACATGCAAGAACGCAATAACATCAAAAAGACACAAGGAGATACAAAACAGTAAAGATAGGTTCCAAAATAGTATGGTTTGAGGACCAGGGTTAGAAAAGGGAAATTTTGAAGCTTGAAATATTTTCAAGAGTTTTGACATGCAGAAAATTTTTACAGGTATAGTTAGAAGCTAGAAATAGAAAGTACTCATGAAACAAAACATAGAAGACCATGAGAAAAAAAAAGAAACCATGATTCACTCTGAAGAGAGACATGGCTCTCGTAGAAGAGAGAAAGAGCATAGTGGGCTTCATGCAAAAGCATTGAGTTATGGCTAAGAGAGAAAAGGCAACGAAAGCGTATGACAAGAAGCACTGTGTTTACAGGGAAGAACAACAACAAAGAAGGGGTGAAGAAGAAAACGGAGGAGAGCCATCCTCTCTCCCCCTCCGTGTTTGTGCAATTCTTTAAGCGGTATCTCCCTTAGAGCAGGATTATTGGTAGTTCTTATGAGTTCTTAACTAAAAAATAAATAATAAGAGGTGGATATGAGATGGAGAAAGAGAAGAAAGAACTCTAATTTCGAGTTCTTCGGAGGAACCCTAAAAACCCATAAATGAGGTCCACTATCGTTTTTTCTCCAATTATAAACTTATATATTTTCCAAATGTTGATATTTTAAAACTAATAGTGATATAATAAACTAAATATATCAAAATTCATAAAATCTCATTCTCTACACAATCAATCGTTATTGACTATTTTTTTCATATTTTTTAAAATTATGTATTTTAAGTAAGTTAGTACAATACTTGTATTTTGGTGATATAAAATATAATACTAAAATGGCTTAGTATTATTAAAATATATGAATATATGCATTTTAAAAATACGTTAAAAATTTTAATTTCAAAATAAAATATTAAGTTAGGATTATTTTGTGTATTATTGAATTAACGATTAATTATGTTTGCATTCTTATGATAATTAATAAATATAAAAAATGACATGACAAATGGGGGAGTTAAACCAAAGAATTGAGTTTTAATAAAAGTATACATAATTCTTAAAATAATGTGAGGAAGAGAATATATGAAAGAGAGTGGTAAGAACCTATCATAATTGTGCTATTAGACGATGTTAATTACTTTGTAGTGAGGAGCCTCCATCAGCCACCAAAAATAACTATAAATTGATATCCAACTAAAACACCATACAGTTTCCCTTTCGTATATATGTCCAACGGTCAAGAAACCTCGTAATACACGTAACTAACTCACCTCTCACCCTCATATTCACATCACATGCATAATACATAAACATGCTTATACGAATGATAATACTAGTAAACTTGTTATTCTCCAATAATATTAAGGATTCATATACAAAGAGACAATCAACGAAGCAAACACTAAATATCCGCACCCATGGCGGTTTCAATAACCTTTTTCGCTACTACCAAGCGAAGAAAACCCGCTCCCGCGCCGGCACTGCTTCGCCTCCTTGTAAGCTTCGTAAGCATAGGTTACTATCATGGTTAGCAAAGGCCACGGCTGGCTTTCCATCTTCCACCTCCGTAGCACAGCGCCATCCTGTTGTCTTCGACCACCGTCTCTCACACAACACACATTACTGCTATTCCATCCCTTCCACTTCCAACCAAATTCTCCCGGCCCTCCTCGCAGCGGTGACAGAGACAGCTAAACTTTCGTCCCTCTTATCCATCTCGATGATGAGCGGTAAGAACAGTCACCACCCCCAGCTATCGTAGAAACGCAGCGTGGGGCAATCCAAGACTGCCAAGAGCTCCATGAATCACCGTCTGTTTCTCCGGAAGCCTTAAACAGTTTTCATTCTCTTCTTCTACTCCCAGAAACTTTCAGATGCCAGAGTGTTCCTCTCCGCGGCCATGAGCAACATGGACACATGCCTTGACGGTCTAGCCACTTCCACAGGCCACTCAAGCCTGCCTCGTCGATTCTGTAGTCCATGTCTAGACAACCATGTCAGCAACTCCTTGTCCGTGCTACCAAGGTTAATTGCACAACCAGCGACTACCCAAGGAAGTAACAGTAACACCGAACGAATTCTAGATTACCCATCATGGATCGGTGATGCAGCTCGCCAGTTCATGAAAAAAAGTGACGCGCGGCAGCGCGGGGTTTAATTCGATTGATCATGTGGAGGTTATCACGTGGGTGGCAAAGGACGAGAGTGGAAACTTCACGACAGTCGGTGAGGCGGTGAAGTTTGCACCAAAAAGAGTGTTAATAGGACAATCATATACGTGAAGAAGGAGTGTATGAGGAGACTGTTGAGATTCCAAACACAAGATTAACATTGTGCTGTGGGGTGATGGGATGAACAAGACGGTAATTACTGGTAACAGAAGCGTCGTGGACGGTTGGACTACATTCAGATCAGCGACTGTTGGTAATTACTAATTACTGATTACTAATTACTACTACTATAAAAGTGGCTAGACCACTAGCAAGAGAGGTTTGATTTTCTATTCGAAAAAAAATGTGACGTTTCAATAATGATAATTAATATTCTCAGCTGTGGCCGGACGTGGATTTCTAGCACGAGACATAACATTCAAGAACACGGCGGGACCAGAGAACCACCAAGCGGTGGCGTTACGAATAAACGCCGACCTCACAGCCGTCTACCGATGTACATGGAGGGTAACCAAGACACACTCTACGTCCACTCCTACCGTCATTCTACCGTGAGTGCGACGTCTACGGAACAGTCGACTTTATCTTTGGAAACGCGGCGGCCGTATTCCAAGCCTGTAACTTAATCTCCATCAAGCCAATGCCGGGTCAGTCAACTGTCCTACCGCCCAGTCACGGAAAACTAGCGATCAGAAACCGGGATAGTTATACAGAGAAGCTACATCCTACCATCAGAGGAGCTGCGGAAATCGGAGTTGGAGAAGTTAGGTCGTACCTTGGTCGGCCATGGAAGAACTACTCGAGGACAGTGGTGGTTGAGTCGTATATTGACGGGTTTATTGATCCAGCTGGGTGGTCCGAGTGGTCGGATGATCGAGGGTTGGGTACTTTGTATTATGGTGAATATGCGAATTATGGGCCGGTTTCGTCTACAGATCGGAGGGTCAACTGGCCCGGTTTTTTCATTTGATGGGGTATGAGGAAGCGGCTAATTTCACGGTTTCCAGGTTCATTACTGGGGATCAGTGGTTGCACTCCACATCTGTTCCGTATGATGATGGTCTGTAACTAGTTTTTGAAACAAAACTTGAACTGTTCGTTGCGCATTGGGATAAGGCACTACTAGTAACCACAAACGTTATCGAGTTCCAAGTGATAAGAAAGGTATCAAATTTTTTGGTTAGTTTCCATCCCATCTCGTAATAATAAAAAATGCAAAAACCTATGCTCCATTCAATCTGCACAGGTTGTCCTTACGGTTGCCCCTACAAAATCTTGTTTGATCAATTGGTGTTGACAACTTAATGGTTTTAAACTCAAGTCGTCAGACCCACGCGTCGTCGAGTTCTCTTTGTTGTAACTAAGGGGCGTTCATTTAGGGTAAACAGTAAGGGAAACGGAATGATTCCCTTTGTAATCGTTTGTTTTGTATTTTTAAAATTCTGTGTTCCCCCCACTTACAGGTTTAAAACCCCCATATCCCTCTACAGCGTTCCCCCAACATTGTGGGGAATGGTATTCCCTTGTTTCCATCTTTCATCTATTCTCGCTGAATTTGGATAACTATTAATATATGTTATTTCTAATATATGTAAATATTATTAATATTATTATTTAAAATATTAATATATATATCTATATATTAATGTACATTTTAATAAATATTAAAATATATCATTTATATTTAAATATATATTTGATATGTATACTAGATATTTGATATAAATATGAAAATATATTAGAGTAATTTTGTAGAAAACCATATATATATTTCATTTAATAAAAAAATTACTACTATATATTATATTTAATAATAATCATTAATAATGTATGTCCTTAATTTATAGTATTTTCTATATATTTTTTATATTTATAACAAGTTAATATATATCATTTCTAATTTAAGTAATTTTAATATATATATTATATTCTTATATTTATTAATATAAATATGCATGTATTTAATTTATGTAAATAATATTTATTTATAGTTAAAATATTTTATAAATATATTATTTTAAATAAATATTAAATATACATTTTCTACCTTTTTTATTATATACTTATTTAAATACATATTATGTAAGATTTAATTCAATATATATATCAAAATTAAACAACACAAAGGGAATCATTAGAAATTTATTCCGTTTTCTCACCCAAACCAAACCAAACTTCTTGATTGGGGGAATTCCTTTCCTTTCCATTCCCTTCCTGATTCCATTCCGTTTCCTTATCTCGAAGTGAACGCCCCTATAGTATAAAATTGTGAGTCATTTTGGACCAATTGAAGAATAATCACCCAAATTGCATGGAGGTTATGCTACTTAGAGGCGTGGTTAGTTTTGTGGTGAGCTTTGTAACGCTATAATATGATAAGTTATACATGGAGGTTATGCTTCTTAGAGGCGTGGTTAGTTTGAGAGGAGTCATAAAAGTTAAACGAAGTTAGATATGTATTCACAACCAAAAGCTCCCAAGAAGGTAAGTCTACGTTCCGATTTGGGAAGTGATGATTTCATTCATTGTATTACAAGCCTATCTTTAGCAAACTAGAAAATTTAAATTACATTGGAAAAAATCATGGGCTAAGAAAATGTACACTACAACAACCATTACATGTTTTGGACATGGATGCTACTTATTTAACAATGGTGAACAGGAAATTGATGGACATTGTTTCCTCCCTCTACTGTCTAACTCTTCTAGAAGGGTTGGTGTTGTTTTCTTCATTCCACCTCAACGTACAATATCTTTGTCCCCTTTTATTATATCTAGGTGATTATAGAATGTTCCAGGCTTGTTGCCACCTAAACCTTTTGTAAATAGATATACACCTTGATTCTCAGTTTTTATGTTCTTTTATAATTAGTGACATAAATCGAAATAAGCCACAAAACTGGGAAAGGCCTGCACCATACAACCGAGCATCCATACACAAACTTACCTACCTTTACTCCTACCCATGAAACATACAAAAAAGGAACAATTCTATTATTTGTCCATACTCTTTCCCTTGCATTTGAGCTTGCTAATTTGAGAATAACTCTTGAAACCCAAAGGTGGTTCTTGCTACAAGTAGTCTTCTTCTTAAGCTTAGCTTTAGATGTGGGCAAAACTCGCTCAAGGCCACCCTTAGCTCCTTCTGATCATGCACTTCGATCCTGCGATGTACTCTTTTGAGACCCTAAAATGATACATCTGAGATTATCTATAACCCTCATTTCATCTTAGATTTAGCAACCAAGCTTTTTGGAAACCAGAAGAGTTTGTCTCGCTTCTTCTTGCACTTAAGCTTCCTCTGTATCCTGTTTTGAAGGATTCTTCAAAAGATAGGGACTCGAATCCTGGAGGATACTCTGGCTGACTACTACCCCAAACCTTAATTGTAACGCCCCTATTTAACATATTTATAGCGGAAAGAAAATACTAAGGCGTACAGACCATCGGGTTCCAAACCCCGGCACCAAACCTCTCCAAATACAACTTAAAGATTACAATTGTCACGGCCTGAACCTCGAGAAAACTTAACAAAAGTAAACAGCAATAAACACATAAAACTCTCGAAACCTAATCCCATCCCAATCACTCGTTCTCTTCGTGGCCACCTGTAAAATAACTCGTACCTGCAAGATAAAACCAAGCAGCCCACCCCAAGAGGGGTGGGTCAGTTCCCTGGAATGGAACTGGTACGATTCTCTAAAAACAAACTCATAATACAACTCTTAAATAAATAATAGTAGGGAAACAATCACTTAAACCACACAGAGGAACAAGGCATTTCACAAATCACCAAATCAAGATTCAAGATAAGAATAAAGGTTAATAACAGAAAAGTAAAGTTAGTGAAACAAAACCACGTCATGTGTTAGTGCACGTCCATTGCTTTAGTTAAACCCAATTTCCAATTTCCGTTAGGAGTAGAAAGACTCAGATAATCACAAAGGACTAGGAATGAAAAGATAGATCCAAGAACCAATAACTCAAGAGTGGAATAATTCAACTGGGAGAGATGGCCCCCACCGCCAAGTACGCCCTTTAAGGACAGGGGATATACAGCCCCTCACTGTCTACAACGTCCCTTTTGGGACAGGGGATATACAGCCCCTCACTGTCTAGCACGTCCCTTTTGGGACAGGGGATATACAGCCCCTCACTGTTACCATTGAAGACGCGCGCACGTTAAAAACCTCAAGAACCAGCTCATGGAAGAACGATATCCAGAGTCAAAGAAGAATTACCAAAATCGACCTTTTCCAAATTCCCACTAGATCACCAACTACCCAGAGCAATACCAAACACTCAGTCCTACAGAGTGCAGAAGCGTAAACCCTAAGCAGTCAATGTCTAACGAGGCACCAAATAGAAGGAACCAATACCCAAGTGAGTTTCACATTCAAGGCTCAGTTAGTCACACAAGCTGAGTAGTCACACAACCATTTCCTTTTTAGAAGTTCCTCTTAAAGTCAGCTAGCGTTTTTCGAAAACGTCTCATGAGTCAATCAGCAAAGTAACGGAGTACAAGAAATCGTACCAGGTATGTGAAGAACAATAAATAACTCGAATAAGTGATTCCCCAATAGTAACCTATAATTAAGGTGTTCCAAGTGTCGATTAGTTAAGGGACTTATAAACTAAACAACCTTCCTTTCTTACTAATTAATAGTTCCAGGTTTACCATTATTCTCTCACAAAGATTTGGGCTTGACCCGTTAACTAACTCCTTTGTTAGGCCCATTTCGCTTAGTTAAGAATGATTTAGAATTTATTCCTGAGAGTGGCCCAAACTCTCTTTGAACTGTTTAAGTGGGCTTTGGAGTTCAAAGACTTGGGCTTAGTAAGTTATCCCAAGGCCGTGTTAAGCTTATGTTGTGTAATTAAACCCTTAGGTTTCTAATGACTATTTAATTACACACCGATTAAAACCTAAGGTTTAACATATACATATATTCTACTTATCATAACTACCACAAGGAATATTATTTCCCTCATCTATTCTAAAGTATTTATATCATATTTATATATATATATCTTTTAAGTATTAAGATTTATCCATAACATCTTTAGGAAATTTTATTGTATTTAATTATGTTCAATAACTTTTAGGCATACCACAACTGACATATGGTTTAATAGATAAAATGTTTTCCTTTATTTATTTAATATATATAAGTATACCTGTATTAGAACTCAACTAAGACACCCCTATGTAACTCATTATATTTAAACTATCTTATTACTACAACCTTAACTGTATTCCAAGTATGTTTCATAAAGTATTTCTTTTACTATATCTTAGGATTCTAGCTCTTATAATATTTAGTTATTATAAGTGTAATTTATTAGTTCCTTGCTTTCTCTAAGTTACTACTTTATTCCCTTTTATATATGCGTAAAAATATATTTATTCCTTAGTTTAATTAAAAATATTAACTCCCATATAGTATAATAAATAAACGTAAAAATAATTAAATTCCTTGATTTACATAAGTTTCTACTTAAATAAGTATATATACATATATGTAAATAACTTCACTTCTCTTAAAAGCTAATACCAAAACATTTATAAACTTACTGTTATTAAATGTTAATTTAGTGTTCCATATTTTTTTCCCAGCTTAAAAAGTTTATTAACAACACTTACTTTAATTTTTTGTTACATTAAAAACCATATATTATAAGTTATTCTTATGAAAAACTCATAAACACAATTTTTAAAACCTTTTACCATTGCCCAAAAAATCCCAAATTTAATATACAGTAACTATAACATTTTAGACATATTATAAAAATTTATTTCATAAAAATATCTTTTTGAATTAGCCAAATAATTCCAGAAAACCCGTAATTGCAAAAATCATAACTTATGTTTAAAAACTCCAAACCATAATAATTTACATCAAAATAAACTAGATTTAATAAGGAATCTATGGTTAAAATTTCAAGTCAAAACACACTCGGGAAGGTATTTAAATTAATTCAACAAGTTAGGGTTATTTACTGAAATTTATAAAACCTAATCTGAAACGTTTTAATCTCGGCCGCCCGTTTCTTTTAACTACGATCGGACGGCCGAGAATCGTCGAGTTCTTCAGCGCATCCAGAACCAACCCCGAGTACTAATTCACGATTTTCTCACAATCTACAGAACCAAATTGAGTGATTCTTGTTTCTATGGTTTCGAAATCAAATTACGGTTCTAATGATACTAATTTCGCTAGATATAATGCAAGATTCAATGGTTTTCGAATTCGGTTTCGAAGTTAGGGTTCAAACGGGTTTCCGAGTTCGAATCTGTCAAATTCACTCAATCTATTGCGTAATTGATGCAATTGAAACATGGTTTTGGCCGATAATGTAATATAGATTAGCAAGGTTGAAGGAATTTGAAGAAAACTTACCGGAATTGCTCGAATCGAAAGGATTTATTTTCGGTTTCTGGAAAAACGCCCCTTTACAACTCGATTGAGTAGCCTACTTTGCAACACTATAATTTACAGTACAGAAGGAGTTAGAACTAGTTCTTGGGCATAATCTAAAGAAGAAACTTAGCTCTACACAATGATAGCAAGAACTCACCCTAACTTGCACTACACAGAAAGAAATCGAAGTTGGAAGTTGCGAGTTTACCTTGCGTTTTCTGGAAAGAAAACTATGATTTTATGTTGTGACGAATCCGAAACTTTAGACACCTTGTTCTTCCAAACGGTTGGGAATTGGCTTAGGTCA
>CM041778.1:78887580-78913181 GCA_023374045.1 Limonium bicolor | reverse complement strand
AGCAATTCATTTTCGAACCGGTAATATAATCTAACTTATCATTTTTCTCTTTTGTACTTTGTATTTGATTTCCACAAATTATTGGAATTTCGTTTGATGAATGAATTTGGTATATATTAGTTTGGTTTATGATTGAAATTTGTGTTGTTGAATAATTGGTGAATGCTTAATAATAGGCATAGTTGTGTCTTTATTTTACTTTGTATTTGATTTCCACAAATTATTAAAATTTGGTTTGATGGACAAAGTTGGTATTAGTTTGATTTGTGATGGAAATTTGTGTTGATGAATGGTTGGTGAATGCTTAATAATAAGCATGGGATAGGTAAAATTATGCAAAAGTCATGCCGTTTTTTTTTAAATCTCTTCGTAATTAATATTGTTTGATGTATGTGTATATGTCTAACAATATCTAATTTTTTTTATCAGGTCCGTGAATCACCTCTCTTGTTTCCCGCCTTCTTCCATTACTGTTCCTCTTTCCTCCTCTGTGCACAAGTAAGTAACTAAACCTTATTTTTTGTTTAATAAATGCAATTATGTATTTAAATATAAGTGCTAGTACATAATTTAGCTTCATTCCCTATTTGTTGATGCATTTCTTTTTTAATTTATTTTTTGTTGCTCCCTTGCAGAGACATATCAGAAGTGGTATTGCTGCATCTCTCGCACAGAAGCCTACCTCTCAGGCACCAGTCTCCCCTGTCCATAAATCCTTAAAAAACAAGTACGTATTCTAACTCTCGATTCTTTGTTAATCTGTAAACCGGTTTGAACTTATACAGTGGAGAATTGAAAGCGTTGATTTGATGATCTGAATTTGCAATTGGTTTTCAGTTAGCTAGTAAAGAATTGATTTATTTTAATTGTTGGTTGCTGCCATTGTTGGAATGTTTGTGGTTGTGATGACTTTGGTGAGTGCTGAATAATAAGCACGGATGTGTACAATTATGCAAAGGTCATGCCAAATTTTTTGTAGAAAAAGTATTCGTAATATTGTTTTAAACACCGGTTTCTGTTTAGAAGTGCAACAATTTCTTAAATTTAAAATGGTAGTTTATTTTGTGTTTGCAACCTTAGAGTTAGGCTAGACTAATTGACAATCATCCCAGTCATGCTCCATTAGGAAATAAACATGTGCAACTTAATACATGCCATATTCTACAAAGGATCTAACTCACACCTGTGTCTGTTGCACATGTAGTATGGAGCGTGACTGGATGTATGGTGATAGAGGCGAACATTTTGACAAAATGCTGAAAGAGTTTTGCAAAGCTGCAGTGCAACACAAGGACAGGACAAAGGCGGAGAAAATTCCATGTCCTTGTGTTGATTGTGGTGTGGTTAGACATTATTCAAGCATCAACCTCGTACAACTCCATGTGAAGACCCGTGGTTTCATGCCACATTATACAAAATGGATTTTTCATGGAGAACGTGTTGAAGATAATGCTTCATCTTCCTACAGTCACGATCGGTGTAACTCAAGAACCGAGCAGACATTCGATACTACTAACGAGTCAGAACTCCCAAGCGCTTCCGGAGTCAATGTTGACAGTGAGTCGACTTATCATGATGAACAAATTGACGAGATGCTTGGTAACGTTGAGGATAACTTTGTCGACCGGCCGGATGAGTATCAAAGGTTGTTGGACGCATCCAAAACGGCGTTGTATCCTACTTGCACTAAGTACACGAAATTGACAGCTATATTGAATTTGTTCAACCTGAAGGGAAGATATGGATTGAGTGACAAAGGTTTCACGGCATTCCTCGAGCTGATTCATGATATGCTACCGGATGAGAACGGTCTCCCTACGACCACGTATGAGGCAAAGAAATGGGTGTGTCCAATGGGAGTAGAGTACAAAAAAATTCACGCGTGTCCAAACAACTGTGTGTTGTACAGGGGTGAATACGAACATCTGGACAATTGCCCGAAATGTTCGTTGTCCCGGTATAAGCATAAAGATGGTGAGTACTCCTCCGTTCAAAAAAAAGCCCTCCAGCAAAACTTGTTTGGTATTTGCCGATTATACCCAGATTCAAACGGTTGTTTGCGAATCCGAAAGATGCAAAGAACTTACGATGGCATGCGGAGGGTAGAAAGAGTGATGAGAAACTAAGACATCCAGCAGATGGGCCTCAGTGGAGAAACATCAATAGACGGTTCAAAGAACATTTCGGACATGAAGATAGGAATCTGAGGCTTGGGTTATGTACTGATGGAATGAACCCGTACGGCACATTGAGTAGTCAACACAGTACATGGCCTGTTCTGCTAGTGATCTACAATTTGCCCTCATGGTTGTGTATGAAACGAAAGTACATCATGTTATCGCTCCTGATATCTGGTCCCAAGCAGCCGGTAATAGCATTGATGTGTACCTTGCCCCTCTGATCGACGATCTGAAGCTATTGTGGAATGAGGGGACCGTGGTATATGATGCTTATGCAAGAGAGAATTTCACGCTCAAGGCTTTGTTGTTCTGTACCGTCAATGACTTCCCTGCGTATGGGAACTTGTCCGGTTACACGGTTAAAGGAACATTTGCATGTCCCATATGCGAGGAAGACACTTGTTCGGACCGTTTAAAACATTGTGGGAAGAATGTTTATATGTGTCATCGACGTCTTCTCCCCGAAGATCACCCTTATCGAGTAACGAAGAGAAAGTTGTTCAATGGTCAAGCCGAAACTCGTGTGGCCCGTCTACCTCTGACCTCTGAGGAAGTGTACGAAAAGGTTAAGGACATTGTAAATGTATTTGGAAACACATCAAAACCGGCGAAAAACATTTGGAAAAAGTGTTCTATCTTTTGGGAACTACCTTATTGGCGTCATCTTTCTGTGAGGCACTGCTTAGACATCATGCACATTGTGAAGAACGTTGGTGAGGCAGTGAGTGGGACTTTACTCAATATACCCGGCAAAACAAAAGACGGATTGAAAATCAGAAAGGACATGCAAACCATGGGTATACGAAAGGAGTTACACCCACAAGAGAATGGGAAACGAATCTACCTACCTCCTGCATGCTACACGCTCTCAAAGGCTGAAAAGATTAGTTTCTGCAAATGTCTGTACTCGGTAAAAGTACCGTCTGGATACTCTTCAAACTGGAAGAACATTGTATCGATGAAGGATTTAAAACTTTTAGGCATGAAATCTCACGATTATCATGTACTGATGTTACATCTTCTTCCGGTCGCAATTCGAGGGATATTGCCATCTGATGTCAGAAATGCTTTAACTCGGTTATGTTTCTTTTTCAACGCTGTGTGCTCCAAGGCAATTGACGTAACCTCTCTAGATGATCTACAACGTGAAATTGTTATCACATTATGTCAACTTGAGATGTATTTCCCACCATCTTTCTTTGATATAATGGTACATCTAATTGTGCACATCGTTCGAGAGATACAGTTCTGTGGTCCGGTATACTTACGGTACATGTACCCTTTTGAACGGTACATGGGTATTCTGAAAAGTAGAATGAAGAATAGGTATCGACCAGAGGGGAGCATTGTTGAAGCAACAGTGACTGAGGAAGTCACGGAGTTTGTGACCGATTATTTGAGTGAGGCAGAGTCTATTGGTATCCCAAAACCACGACACTATGGCAGGTTTAAGGGTAAAGGTGTTATTGGTAGAAAGATCGTGCAAGTTTCGCGTCTACTTATTCATCAAGCACATTTGTTTGTCTTACAACATCTTGAGGTTGTTGAACCTTATTTGGAAACCCATATGGTTGAGTTAAGGCATCAAAATCCTTTGAAAAACCACATTTGGCTGACAAAAGAACAAAACCGAGTTTTTATCCAATGGTTCAAAGATCATGTGTTGACATTAGCATCATCAGATCCAGAAGCTGTAAGCGAAGAGATCAGATGTTTGGCAATCGGACCTGAAACTAATATTACATCTTTTGAGGGGTATGATATTAGTGGGTATACATACTACACTGCACGCCAAGATGCCAAATCGATAAACCAGAATAGTGGGGTAAAAATTGAAGCTGCTGCCACTGAGTACCACAGCGGTAACCGATCTCAACCAGTTAGTAATTGGTATTATGGTGTCATCGAGGACATCTGGGAACTAGACTATGACATTGATTCCTTTCTGTTGTTCCGGTGCAAGTGGGTGGACAACCGACGCGGGTACCAAAATGATGGAGGGCTTACCATGGTTGATCTTTCACGGTTACACGGTTATAATGATGATCAATTTGTTCTGGGAAAGGATTGCGAGCAAGTGTGGTATGTTGAGGATCCGAAAGACTGCAGATGGTCTGTTGTTCTTCCAGGAAGAAGGCCGGTTGTAATGGAAAATGAAAATGAGGATAACGATGAAAATGGGACTGTAGAGGAAACATCCTTGTTTCCTACTGGATTACCGGATTCGATTGATGATACCGAAAACGATTTGCTCTACGCACGATCAGACCATGATGAGGGTGTTTGGGTAGAAAATATGAAATGATTTATGTTTTTGTACGTGTCAGGTAATGTTGTTAGTAGAATGTAGACTGTAATATCATCTTAACTGTTATTGTTATGCATCATAGTATTTATGTTATGAGTTTAACTGATGAAAATGCTTTATGATTTTTTTTTGCAGTGGATGATCACCCTATGGATGACCCCATTGGACGGCTTATCTCGACTGGAGAACCTGAGCCACAGCCGAATAGACCAAGTAAGCGGGTCACGAGAGGAGGAAAGAAGAAGAAGGACCAGTTAGCAGTACACGAGACTGAGGCTGGCCCTTCACAGCAGACCGAAGAGGAGTCGGTTGTGCCACCAGAGGCGAAGAAGCAGAAGAAGAGAGGTGCAACACGTGGGCTGAAGGCTAACAAGGGCCCTCCTACAAAACCGGTCGACTTCAATCAATTCAACCAGCCCCATGGAAATTGGAAGAATGACTTCACCGCTTACGGTAGCCATTTGGTGAAGTCATATTGCGACATAAACCACACCTGGAAGCAAGTGCCTCAATCATTGAAGGATACTATGTTTCAGCGTCTTCAGGTAAATCTCTACATTATTACTATGATCTTTTGTGAAATAATAGAACATTTATGTTTACTTTACTAACTGAATGATCATGTACGTAGTCTCGTTTCTCCGTGGATCCCGCACTTAAAAAGGATGTGCTATCAGCGATGTCGAAACAGTTCCGGGACCACAAGAATAAGTTGGCTGACAAGTTCATCTACAAGATGCCTACTCCAGAAGATCCAGATGAGCCAGATCATGGTGGAGACGGTGAGACCACCATGGGAGGTTTACGAGGGCATAACAGAAGAGCAATGGTACAATTTGTTGAGAGGCGTCACACACCGGAGTTCCAGGTGCACTTTATTGTCATACATACATAAATTAATCTTAATTTCTTATGTTTTTTTGTGTTCAATTTCACTTAACATGATCCCATTAATTTATGCAGGCTCTCCGTGCGAAACAACAAGCAAATGCTAAGAAGAATCTGTACCCTCACCACTTAGGTGGAAAAAGTATTGCTCAAAGGGTACCAGAATGGGAGCAAAAGGGATATCTGCCCACGGATGGCTCATTGGATGCCAGTGGCAGAAGAATGAAAGTGTGGGAGTTAAGCCACATTCCGAAGAACTCTACTCCCGAAAATCCTCAATATGATGAAGCCACGAGAGCAGTTATTGCTCAAATGGTAAGTGATATCATTTCATTTTCAGTCAAACTGTTCATTTCCTTTGTATATGAACTTATGTTAAACTAATAACTGTATTTGTGTGTTATATTAGGGTGAATTAAGCTCTCAGCTCACCCAGGGCACCTGGACCTCACAGAGGAATGATGATCCTCTTACACGCGCTCTTGGTAAGAAGGATCATCCAGGTCGTGCCATTGGGTTTGGTGGGCACGTTGGTATCCGCCAGGCATTTGGCGCACCCGGGTCCAGAATCAGCCAGGGACAGTCGATTAGCTACGAGGAGCACCTGAGAGCGTTGGCTGAGATGGAGCAGAGGATTACTCAGAACGTCGACGAGAGGATCGCTCAGGCTATATCAAGGATTCAGCCACAGCAGCATGAAAGCCAAGAGGTTTCTCGACCACCAGTTGATCAGTCACCCATTCAGCAGCAGAGTGCACCGGTAGTGAGAAGTAGTGTCCACTCGGCTGATCCGTTTCCCTATGCATCTCTACAGGTTAGACTAACATTTCAATTGAGTACATGACGATTATGATTTTTAACTTGATCACTAATATCATCATAGAAGAATTCTCAATTTTTATCTAAACAAGTTCCACATAACACTCAGGCACCCACTGAGTGCCATCTGTTTTTACAAATTGGAGTAGAAGAGGTCATGGTTGCATGGGGAAAACTTTTCCCCTCTCGTCCAAGTGATATTGTGCACGGTGAACCACTCCGACATTACCATGCACGAGTGCTTCTAGACGAATTTGTTGCAGAGCATGCTGACGTCGGTTTACCGGTGCCGATCCCACAAAGACCTACCGTGCGTTCTGCACAAACTGCGACAGTGCAGTGGCCTGCACGATTGGTCAGACTCCCTGGGCAGGTATTACTCTTAACCGTTGCTATAAAACTATTGGTGTACCACCTTGCATCCATATACTTAATTAGACTAATATCATAGGATATGACCCCACCGAAGACTGATAAGGGCAAAGGAAAAAGAATTGCCACACCTGTGCAATCAAAGGCATCCACAAATTTTGTGCTTAGACCTGCTTTGGTGGAGAAGAGAATATTGGCCGGCTTGTCGACCAATATGCAGATTCTGCATTCCTCGTTGTTGGTGCTACCACCGGATAGTGATTCCCTCATTGTGGAAGATCCCGAGCGGATATTTCACTATATAGTTCAAGGAGAAGATATACATCGATTTGGGATGTATATGTCCGACTTCGAGGAGTGCTTCAGGAGGGATTGGTTGAATGTGTCGATTATCAAGTCGGCCGCCATGTGAGTGACTTCTACCTTTTATATTTTGAATTCATTAATTGGTGATGAATTAGATGTTTGAATAAAAAGTTAATGACTAATGATATTGCCTCATAGGTGGGTGCATGATAAGGCGATCAATGTCTATGAAGATCGAAGATTTGGATTCCTGTGTCCTGCTATGTGCAGTGAAGTCCAGATGACAAGTGATCCGCAAGGCCTTATGCAATATATGACGAATGCCCTCTTGAATGTTCGAACAAGTCATTTATTATGCTGCCATATCATTCAGGTATGATATTTGACTATTTCTCTTAGTATTATCTAAAACATATAGTTTGTGTTAGTTGCTTAATGATTTCAACACATTGTGTAATTTGTGGACAGTCGACATTGGTCATTGCTTGTGCTGGTGATGGGGAAGCACCCACGAATCTTGCAATTTGACTCACTTGGTAGGCTGCCAAGAGACCGAAGATCTCCACCGCAATACTGGGGTAATTTTGTTATCGTAAACAACAATTATTTTACTTAACATTAACTGTTTCATAACTTGCTACTGATGCTTAAAACTAATATATTGCTGATGTATATAGTTCCATGAGAGCTGCATTAAGACTCCAGGGTATAACAATGAAGAGTAACATCCCTTGGAACACTGTCAAGGTACTCTATTAATTGATAAATTTGTGTGATAATGTTTAAACTTGTTTATAACTGTCAATATGTGTGTTTGTATAGTGTCCGGTGCAGCCTGGGGGTCAGAATGTGGATACTATGTCATGAGATTCATGAGTGACATAGTAGGAGCGGAACCTTTTACCAGAGCACTCGTTAGACATGGTAACATTCTTTGAAAGTTTCAGTTATGCTCTTTACATGTTGTTAGACTTGTATTTTAGATTAATGTTCATTTTTTTTCAAGGCTTACGAAAAGTGTTCAAAGGTGGTCAGTATGATGATGCTCAAATTGTTGAGATGCTTGAGGAATGGTCGGAGTTCGTCTGCACAAGTTTAATGAATTGATGATCATGAAGATGTTTTGTGAACTTTTTGAGTATGTAAATGTAACTCTGTACACTTGTGGATGGTGTAATGGTAGATTTGAATTGTATTGGTGTTTTTTATTTGTAATGAAAGTGTGAATTGCATTGGTTTTGTTAACTCTCAAATTGTGGTGCGTCGTTGGTATTAATTGGGAGCTTTTATAACTTTTTAAATGTGTGCTGGAGCTCCCTGTATGGATGAAGCATTATTACAGGTCTGATTGAACCAAATGTGGTGAATATTATATATATAAGCTGGGATGGAAAAAAACAAAAAAAAATATACCTATCTCGGCGGTTCTTAGGGAACAACCGCCGAGATAGGCCCCTGGGATTGACCGATGGTGAGATTGACCATGGGTCTATCTCGGCGGTTCTTAGAGAACAACCGCCGAGATAGACCCATGGTCAATCTCACAACGGTCAATCCCAGGGGCCTATCTCGGCGGTGTTGTTCCCTAAGAACCGCCGAGTTAGGTACCTCTAGTTCGGCGGTTTACAACCGCCGAAATAGGTGCTCACACCTATTTCGGCGGTGCTCATTTCGGCGGTTAACAAACCGCCGAAATAGGCCGCCATTGGAACCGCCGAAATAGGCCTTTTTTTTCTACTAGTGTTGTCCAGTTATTTTCATAACTCTTTTTAGAGTGTGTTAACCTCATGTTCTTTAATTGTAAATCCATATCTCATTGTTTACCAACCTAGGCATCCTAATTTATCCTTGGTTACACTCTCCCCCAACTTCCCTCCTTACACTTTCTACTCATCCTTTCAAAGCTTGCACCTACCTAAGCTTTTTTAGCCATCCTCTTACGTTCATCTTGACCATGCTAAATCCTTCTTAGACCATTTTCATCTCCATCACTCAAATCCACTCAATACCATAAAGGTTACACAAACTAGATCATACCTAAATCATCACAAGGCATTGTATATCATTTCCTACAGATTTTTGCTCAAGTCTTAACATTCCTCATATCATGATCTTGGTGTGTTTAATAGTCCCACCTAACCTCTAATTCCTCCTAGGTCACTCTAGGTCATTCTAATCCTCAAGAACACCTATGTTAACTCATTTCCACTCAAATTCCTTTTAATGACTCCTAGTAAATCCTAGGTCATATTAATTCACAACAACCACTTAAACACTTTATTTTCTACTCAAATTTTGCCATAGCTCCTCTAGTATATTATCATGCCCATATGCATGGTCTTTCTCATTCAATCTTCTCACACACATCAAATATTTTCTCATCATATTTCTCACCCAAATCAACCCATTCATAACAAACTCAATATAGTGCAATAATCTTAAATTGCATAGCACTAAGGCTCTTAAATGACATGGCTCTTAGGCCCTTAAATGACTTAAACTTAAACACTGAATTTCCCACATATAAAAGCTTTCAACCTGCAAATACACACAACAATGCTCCCATAGCAATATAAGTGTTCTCATAATTCACCTTAAGCTTATCTTACTAACTCATTTCCATTGGCTCCTTAATCACAAGTTCACAAGCTTGTTCAAATCCTTTTTCCTAGGTTATATAATGTAAGCTTTAAGTTACATTTAGTACTTATCTAAATACCACCCCCTTAAAACCATAAAACACCTTAAGGTAAGTTATTTACCTTGTTTTTCTCAAGCTTCTCTAACTTTCCTCCTTTGGTTTTCTTGATTGAATTTCGGCAAGGACCTTTAGTTCCCTTGCAAATCTTCTAATAAACATTCAAATAAGATAATGAGTGCTAAGGAATATACCTAGACTCATGGAATTTACTCTTAGGTTAAAAAGAGTGCTTTAAGCCTTAAAAATGGATGATTACCTTTGGAATCTTGGAATGAGTTTGGTAAGGAATCAAAGCATGGCTTCAACTAAGCTCTTGAAGATTGAATCAAGGCTAATACAAGGAATAAAATAAGCCATCTTGGTAAGGCAATTTCGGCCATATATGAAAAATGGAGGAAAGTTGATTTTTCTTTCACTTTCCTTACCTTGAATGAATGAAGAAGCAAAGGAGCTCTTCAAACTTGATTTTCCCCCTTCAATGGAGTTTCTACATGGCACCAAACTTGAGCTTTGAAGGATTTGAAAAGATAGAAATGAAGGGCTTGCTCCAACTAAGAGAAATATATGCTTAGTTTTGGATTTGGAACTAAAATGAAGATTTTGTGAGCAAATGAAGGTGGAGCAAGAATGGGGGCTGCACTCATGGTTTTCCACTGGGAGAATGAAGAAGAAATCAGTGGAGAAAGAAGGAAATGAAGAAGAGAGGAGAGAGAAGAGGCTTAAAGAAGATATTTGCTTAATAAAGGTAAATAGTCTTTTTCCACTTACTTTCTCTTCTTTTCTTATTTTGCTGAATCCTATGGTGACTCATCACCTTAAAACCATCCCCCCTCTCATTTACTTAGATATTTAAGTGTTTTTTGACCATTGACCACTTAAGAAAGTCATTTGACTTATTTTGGGCACTATTTGGGTACTATTCATAATTAGTGCACAAATTTGTGAAATTTTTGGTTTCTCATTGATTTAGGCTTCCTAATGTGATACTAATTAGTACACATGTTGATTAAGATGTAATCATGGGCATTTAGCCACTCAAAACCCATTTCTAAGACAATTTTTTTTAAAATGTGCTTTAAGAGTCCTTAAAGCACAATTTGTGTTTAAGCTTGTTTTTGAGCTTGATTTTCTTTGGTAATTGATTTAACATGTCCATTAGCATGTTAATAAGGTCTTATAATAATATTTGGGTGCTAATCAAAGTCACTCCAAGCTTAGAGCACATTTTTGCTTAAATTGCCCTTATGGCGTTTTCTTGTGTTTTCTTTGGTTTAGATTGTCTGCCAATCTTCCTAAGGCATGTTTTAGCCTTATTACATCATATGTTTATGTTTACTCATCATACTTAGGTTTGGGGTTGTGGAGGGTGATTTTTTGATATGAGGGGGGGGGGTCTATCTGAATATGGTTCTTGACTTAAAAGCCTAGATCCTAAAAATGCCATTCTGTGGAGGGTGAAAACCCGTTATTCTGACATCCCTCAAATACCTACTAAATCGTCCGTCTTTCCCAGAAAGCATAAAGGGGAGTGCAAGTGTGCACTACACCCGCTCTTGATGGGCTCCACGCGGACTTATACCCTAAGGGTGGAATTGACTAGAGTCGCCACCTAGTTTGACCTATGATAACTAGGAAGGAAAATCGGGTTCTAAGAACCGTTAATTGACTCTGAAATTGTTGCCTATGGATAGGGACTTATCTGATCATACTAGAGATTCTGTGTGGGTTCGCACTGGGTTACACCCCTCGGAAGTGGCAATGACCACGACTTCGGATTGGTGCCCGAGGAAACCTCGGTCTCCAATTGTCAGGATTACTTTCTTTCAAAACCTTTGAGAGAGATTCATTTCAAAGAGCCACAGGATAGGATTAGGACGGGGAGAGAGAAAGAGAGTGGGTGAGGCAAGCTTTTCTGCCAAGCTAGTGCCAAGAAGAAGTTGATGAATTCGAGTGAGTATAGACTGAAAGATTTGGAATCTGATTTTGAGAGTTAAAGAAGTCGAGGGTTTGTGGGAGTCAGGAGGGATTTGAATGTTTGACAGACATGAATATCGCCCTAGAGTTGGGAAAGGGGTTTTTTGGATATTGGAATGGGGTCGCACCCTAGATGGGCTGCCTACGTACTCAACTCCCTATTGAGATCAAACCTTACGTAGTTCACGGCTTTTGGAGGTTTGGGAGTTTTGTGGTTTTGAAGGAATTGAGGTTTTGACCTTTTGGGTCTTTGAGGGGTCAAAGAGGTTTTGTGGTCGTTTTGTGAGGTTTGACAAATTGTCGGGTTCATTTTGAAGTTTGAGGTGCAAAAAGTCTGTGAGACACTCGGGTCTATGAGACATTTAAAATCTTGAGATAACGGAGTCTGTGAGACGCTCGGGTCTGTAGGATGATCAAGGCTTGAAAGGGTTACAAGTTTTGAAGGTGTTCGGGTGTGAAAAGCTGAGGGTTCTTGAGGTTTTTGAGTTTGCTGAGTCTATGGAGATATTCAAGTTCGTTGAGCTGTTGAGACAGTCGAGTCTGTTGAGCTGCTGAGACGGTTGAGTCTGTTGAGCTGCTGAGACGGTCGAGTCTATTAAGCTGTTGAGATGTTCGAGTCTGTTGAGCTGCTGAGACGTTCGAGTCTGTTGAGCTGTTGAGACGTTCGAGTCTGTTGAGCTGTTGAGACATTCGAGTCTGTTGAGCTGCTGAGACTTTCGAGTCTGTTGAGCTGCTGAGTAGGGATGTCAACGGATCGGGTTCGGATCGGGTGAAGCATCACCTGCATCCGTCACCCGGATATATCACCCATCATCCGACCATCCGTCATCCGGTTATTTTTCATCCGTCATCCATCCGTCCACCATCCGCGGGTGAAACGGATGGATCGGGTGATAATCAGATGTAATTTCTAGATAAAATTTTTCAATATTTTTAATAATTCTTTGAAACATAACATATATAAAAAGTCCCCGTATAATAAAAGAATAATGCACTGTCTTTGCTCAGCTAGAGCTAAATAAGATCTCTACCCAAAGAAAATTACAGCAAAACCAAAAATGTTTCAGGACACACACACCAGACGTGCGGTCAGCCGGTCACACTTGCAGACAGCCAGACACAAACCAATTAAGTGTTGACTCCATCCGTGAAATTGAAACAAAAATCCAGTTAATTATGATTACAATGATTTGTAGTTAATTGGTTATCATCAACGTTAGTACGTACTTACTGTGTTTGCTGTAAAAGAAAAAGAAAATGTGGACTATTAAGGTGAACAAAATGGAAGAAACTTACCGCAATCAGTCGAGACGTACAGGGATGGAGTCGAAAGATTAGGGATCAAGAATTTTGGCGTGGCGGTGGCGGAACAGTGGCAAGAGGTTGGGGTAAGAGAAAATCTAGGGTGTAAGTTGGGTAGTTTTGGGTTTGTATGTGAAATTGTGAACGTAAGACAATTAGAAAATAATTTAGGGATGGGTCGGATGGCAGCGTTAAGTTTTTTCTTATCTAATAGTATTTTCTTTAATTTACTAGGGCTCTGTTCGGTACCTCAATAGTTAGCAGGTAAACCTTTAAACGGATAATCGGATCGGGTGACGGATGAAATTTGTTCACCCGAATCCGATCCGGATCTGTCACCCGATTATCCATCACCCAGTTATCATCCATTTATGTTCGGATTTTTATCCATTTATTTAATCGGGTGGATCGGATTATCGGATATCCGTTTAAAATTGCCATCCCTACTGCTGAGACGTTCGAGTCTGTTGAGCTGTTGAGACGTTCGAGTCTGTTGAGCTGTTGAGACGTTTAGAGATTCGAGATGCTTGAGTTCTAAGGAGTTTGAAGTTTCAAAGAGTTTGAGATTTATGATGTTTAGGATTATTTGGGATTGAAATGAAGTTGAATTGAATTGGGTTTGAATTGGATTGAAGTTCGATTTGGATTGAGATCGAGTTTGAATTGGATTGAGGTCGAGTTCGGTTTGAATTGAGGTCGAGTTTGAATTGGGTTGAGGTTCAGGCTTGAACTGGATTGAAGTTCGGGTTGGGTCAAAGTTTGGGTTGGGTCAAAGTTGAGTCAAAGTCAACATTCAGATTGGTCAAGGTCAATGTTTTTGGTCAAGGTCAATGTTTTTGGTCAAGGTCAACATTTTTTGGTCAAGGTCAATGTTGGATTGGTCAAAGTTCAGGTTGGTCAAAATTTGGTTGGTCAAAGTTGACCGGATCAAAGCTAGGTCAAGGTCAAAGTTCAGATTGGTCAAAGTTTGGATTGGGTCAAAGTTGGGTCAAAGTCCACATTTTTTGGTCAAGGTCAATGTTTTGGTCAAGGTCAACATTTTGGTCAAAGCCAACGTTTTTTGGTCAAGGTTTAACTTTTGTGGACTTGGTTTAGGCCGGATTTGGGTTTTGGTTTGGGCCGGATTTGGGTTTTGGTTTGGGCTGATTTGAGCTTGATGGGTCGGATTTGGGCTTGGGCCGGATTTGGGTTTTGGTTTGGGCTGAGTTTGGGCTTGATGGGCCGGATTTGGGCTTGATGAGCCGGATTTGGCTTTTGGTTTGGGCCAGATTTGGGTTTTGGTTTGGGCCGGATTTGGGCTTGATGGGCCGGATTTGGACTTAGGCTTGGGCCAGATTTGGGTTTTTGGTTTGGGCTGAGTTTGGGCTTGATGGGCCGGATTTGGGCTTGGGCTGGATTTGGGTTTTGGTTTGGGCTGAGTTTGGGCTTGATGGCCGGATTTGGGCTTGGGCTTTGGCCGGATTTGGGTTTTGGTTTGGGCCGTAGGCTTGAATCGAGCTTGATGGGCCGATTGTGTTTTGAAATGGGCTTTGATTTTATTTTCAGGGTTGGGCCACACATGGATTAGGCCCGATGGGCTTATTGGGCTGAATGGGTCAAGCTAGGAGTGGGTCAGGCAAGAAGTGGGCCAGGTTGAGTTATTTGGGCCTGATTTGTTATTTGGGCTTGTTGGAGAGAAAATTTGATTGAGAATATTGGTCTATATACATATATACATATTTTAGGTGTGTTTTAGGTTTAGGGGTGTCACCACCACGAGATGGTCAATGACCTATCAGGCCAGGGGGACCCCTCTATCCTAATGGCTTGGACCTAAGGACATAGTAGCTAAGGCTTATGACATTAATAAGCAACAAGCAAAGAGCATAAATCACAAACAACAAAGCAAATATCTCATAGGGTACAAACATTGAAGAAGCAAATGAAGTGTAAACATTATGTACAAAATTTTGGTGATTGAACACTAGCAAAAATCCTACAAGATTTCAAATTAATCTCCAAGTTCAAATAAATATATATAAGGGGAAAAATAAACGCTAGAACAACATAATCTAAAACTAGCTAGAGATAACATGCTAACCTGTTCACGTGCAAAGAATGAATTACAAACATGAATAAGTCCTAAGACTACAACCGAAAGTAAGAACAATAAACAATTACAGATTAATACAAACATAGATAACAATCTTAAATAGAGAGCTGTTGTAACACCCCAACCGTTAAGCTCGTCATTACCTCTTAAATTGTCACCAATTACTCTACTCACGCAGCGGAACTCTAATTACAACGAGGGTGAAACAACGCCGTTAGCCACCCATATGGCTAACCAGGCCTTCCTTGCATACCGTAACGGTCTGATGAACTGGAACAACCGAGTACACAATACAAATACAATACTCAAATCATTTCTCTACTATCAGATCTACAATAAATGGATGCCGACAACATATTCGGTCTTACACCTCCTTCATACATAAGTAATTAAAAACTACTACCCATGCAACCCACCGGCCCCGTCCTACTCTCGAACGGTAACATCTTCGGTGTACTGTAAAATAAAAACATCACCCTAGGGGCTCAGCTTAACGCTGCATATGAAATTCGCATACCCCGAGCGCTAACCGGGTACGCCGACCACTTAGTCGATATACATGGAGTTCATTTTAGTCAACAGCATGCATCATAGCAATACAATAAGTACATGTAATGCTCAAGGAATCTACATCCAATTATGGAACACAATTCCTAACTAACATAACAAGGTTGTTAGTTGTATCTGGTTACTCCTAGGCCTTGAAGATTCTACCCACTATGTCTTGTTTACTCGTCGATATCTCACCCGCTCTCTCGGGTTACTTATTCATGTACACACCCATTCTCTTGGGCTACTCATTTTATACTCACCATTCTCTCGGATTACTTATACACATTACCTCACCCACACTCTTGGGTTATTTATACTCATTATCTCACCCACACTCTTGGGTTAATTATACTCAAGCTCTTGTAGATTCTCGAGACACTACAGGTCTCCTACGTCACGCTTGTTACTCTTAATACATACTTAGGCCAAAACTCATGGCTCTCAAGCATAGTCTTACTTCCCCGGTTTCGACCCTACTCTGGGTCTAGCATGTGGGAAGGTTCAACTAGCTCACAGAACTCTCTATTAGTTCCTAACTCTTTTACTTAGGCCCGACTACTCTCGGACTACTTACATTCCCATACACTCCTCTCTCAGAGTTTTAATAATATTATGTATATTAGTCTAGAAGCATCACTCTCGATGTTTCTAATGACTTGGGAACATTACTTTAGTTCGGTTAATCTTAGGTTTTAAGAGTTACCCATACATTCCACTTACTCATACTTTCGGTTAATTTCTTAAATCGGTAAATCCTCATATAGGAGGTTGACCATGTCTCAAGGGAGCTACTAATCCCTTAGGTCTCATTTACCTTCTTTACTAGTTCACATCTTCGAACTATCGTTAATCCTCTTGAGGGAGGTTCACTTATCTTTCCACTCTCATTTGTTTCGTGATTTGTGTCATTATGGTTTACTAACCGTTATCGGGTAATTACTCAACCCGTACATCTCCTCACATTCTAGGGAGTTCATATGTTTGCGTTTTCGTTATACATTAACGGATAGTTTGTGTGTTTGCACGTTTCCTTATCATAAGCATCGACCCGATCTATGGGTCTCTAGCCAAACGTTACTCATTATGAGTCGGTCTTTACTCTATGCTAGACCACACCGGCATACAGTATGTTAGCTCATTCAACATACAACAAGACATACACAATCAAACAAGGGATTATTTTCATGCTTTAATCTTGATTAAGCCGGCACACAAACACAATCAACGTAACTCGGTTAGCACGTGGAGTATGAGAAATCATACCTTTCATCGGGTTTTTACTTTTACCGTGTCATCTCACCATGCTCGGTTCACACATGATCCTCTGATAATGTTTCAAAACATTATTAATACCAAGCTCATACGGTACATAATTAAATGCTTACTCCCGTACTTACCCCGTTATCCCGTTTAACTTAGTTTTACTCATGTGTTCTTAAACTCACAACTTTCTCTTTCACTTCTTAAACTTGTTTACACTCTTAATGACCTTTAAACATCATTAATCAAGTCATAATTACCTTATACTATCATTACCATTCAATTCCCCATCATTAAAATGCAAGAAAACACTTTCTGTACAATTTTTTGGGGTGGTCCGGGTTTGGTCCGGGGATACAAACCCGGACAATACTGGAATGTGCTCTCGGGTGACTTTTGTGTGTGGTCCGGGTTTAGGGGTGGGTTTACAAACCCGGACCATACCTGTGTAAACCTCTCGGGTGGAATTTTGGGGTGGTCCGGGTTTATGTCCTGGGTTACAACCTGGACCACTTCAGTTTTACAAGTTTCTATCGTGTTTTGACACTGGTCCGGGTTTCTGTCCTAGTTTACAGACCCGGACCACTTGCAGGTTTCAAAAATAGTATGTTTTTTATTATGTTTCAACTCTAAACTTCCACCAATATCTTCCATAATATTCCTACATATATTATAACATGTTTTGACATCATTTAGGCATTCAAAACTAACCTAAACTACTTATACATTCACCTGTTACAAAACCCATTTCACTGTAATTTTCCTTCATCTGTTACACGTTCTACTTCCTTGTTTTCTGTTGCAGTTTTCAACCCTTTCTTCTTGCCATTCTAACCCCACGCTTTGCCACATTCAAGGCCTTAGTTTCCTAGACCAATTTTGACAGAACTTACCTACTTTCCAAGCATTCACACAACACCACTACAGCTCACAAAACTCAGTTTGCATCCCTGTTATATAAGCATAGAAATCCTTACAGCAGCACATTAATTTCCCTCTGTTATCACACAATACTAGCTCAGTTTTTAGTTTGTTTTGCAACCCCCAAAACAACCTTAAAACTTCCCCCTTCAACAAACTATATTGTAGTATCATGACTACACCATACAAGTCATTATTTACGTTCAAAAATGTGTTTTACAAGGAAGTAAACCGACTCAAGGTAAGCTCTTTACCTTGTTAATTTCTGTTTTCTTTTCTCTTCTTCCTCTTTCTCTGATTCTCTCTTTCTCTTCTTGTTTTCCACACCAACATAGGTATAGATTGATGTCTACAATCATACCCCAAACAACAAATACAAACTAGTTTATTCTCACGTAACTCACAAAATTAATATTCCACGAACTAGTTTTAGGGATTACACTAAGGAGTTACCTTGTTCTCTTGAGTGCCATCTTTGTACAGCTAGGCTAGGAACAATCTCACCCCTCTGTTGAAGATCAAACCGACTGGAAAATGGAGCCAAGTTCACGTGGCATTTTTTTTTGATTTAGTCACTAACAAGCTAGAAAGATGGAAACTTGAGTTTATTTTTACCTTAGAATGTTTAAGGAGATGAAAGAGAGCCAAAACTCCTCTTCAGCTTCAAACGAGCCTACTGCCATGGAAATGAAGAGAGAGTTTCAAGCTTTTGAAGGGTGGAAAATGTTGCCCAAGATGAGAGGAATCCAACGGTACAAATTTTGTGTGATTTGGTGTAGTATTGAGCAAGATAAGGAGAAAGAAGATGGTGCTGTTGCTCTCTGATGAAATCGCCATTTTACAGAGGAGGAAGAAGATGGAGTTTCAGTTTGGGAGGAGGGAATCGTAAATCAGAAGAAAGAAAGAGGTGAGAGAGTAGTAATGCTACTTTTACGATCCCTCCTTACTTTTACTTTTCTTTATTTGTCATCTTGTGACTTCATAAGCTAACAAGCTAATTAAATGGATGTGTGTATACTAATTAAAATCGGCCCCACACAAAATACTACTGGTAGCGTTTTTTTTCATTTTTTTACAGGAAACGCTCGATAATTTACCCGGTTTAGCACTATTCACTAACCGGGCCCATTTTCGTTTTTTTTCTCGTTTCTTCTTCATTTTTAATGGTTATTAAACTTCCATTAATACTTAATTATAGTTATTTAATCAACTATAATTTTACGGGTCCGTTTGACCACTTAAAGTTACGTTTTCGGGTTTTCTCGAAAAGCGTGCTATAAAACTCCGTTAGCATTTTTAATCCATTATTTGGATTCGTTTTCTTCGGGAATTATTCCCACATATTAATTAGGCATAACTAAGCCTTAGGAGTCCATCTCGGACCCTAACGAGATCATATTTCTCCTTTATCATTTAATGCGCGTTTTAGCGTTTTTCGCGTTTTGCGCATTTTCTCTTTTCTTTTGGTTTCATTCTTTTACCAATACTCTCTAGGCACCATTAGGCCTTAAAATCATATTAGAGTAATTTAATCACCATTTTAGGTCCGGGGTATTAAAATTATGGGGGGTCGCTTGACGCCGGCCTCACTTGAGCTGATAGAATCAGCAAGAATTACACCAACCGTTACATGTGTTTGAAGTGAGACCCCGGCAGTCCAAGCCACGATCCGTTGCTTAGTCTTAGAGTAGTTTCCCGTTCCACGAGCATTAGGTACATGTCAAGAAACACAAACCAAGAGAGGCAGGATACATCAGTCAAGAAACGGAGGGAGTTGGATGTGTACAATGGTCATACGACCCCTCTCAAGGGAGGAAAAGGGGCATCTATCATCTCCCACACCCCAACCGAGAACATAGAAAAGAGTTTCAAGCTACCAACAAATGCTATGATTGTAAGATAATCAAGCAAAGGGAATGAAACCCAGATTAATTCATCATGCTAGAGTTATGACTCAAACCGAAGTTAGTATCAAAGGGGTGGATTGTGAGTCATTTGGGATCATATGTGGAAAGGATTATATATCTCTCCCTCTAGAATGATAGAATTAATAAGGACATCCAACCGATACTGAATTATCTAACAATTATACCTAGGGTAACTATAACCCAATTCATGTTCTTATCTAAGCGCAAAGGGACAGGTTTTATTAGTCTCAACAAATTTCCACAAAGCTAAATCAAATGCGCGATGAGCAATTAATTAACAAACCAACTGAACGACAGTTATGACAGCTGAAGGTATTTCCAACCCATAAGGACTGTCGCAAAGCCCAAAATGCACACAAGGCCGATGTCACCCAAGCTCAATCAGTCAGCCCAACTCCCATTGATTGTACATGTACCTTGGCCAAGTAATAGAAAGATGATAAGTATCGAATCGAATAGTCAATCCGAAGGGACGACAAGATTGCTGAAATCAGCTTAAATTCAAATTTTATAAGAACGGTGCAAAAGGAGGCAGTCCACGGTTATCAAAACTGAATTCTCAGACCCAACAGAGAGGTTGAAGGCATCTTCAGCCCAACTTAGTGACCAAACGAATCAGGAGAACCCACTATCAAATACAGCTATCAACATTGAGTCAAGGGCAAAACATAGCCAGGTGCAGGACTTACTCGGAGGCTCAAATTTATCATCCTGTAAATCATATTAGTCTCCAAACCTAAAAACAAATAGCTTAACTCACGAGAGCTTCACCAACAAGTGTCAAACGTAACCCAGAATCAGGGCCAACCAATGGTGTCAGGTACAAATGAGATCATAAAAATGTGAACAGAACATATACAAGTGGGTTTAGCAACAGATCCAAGCAAGTCCGAAAGTTCATAAACCAGAATGTCTGATAATGGTATAGAGATTATGAAGTTTCCCAGAAATATTTACAGCAGGCTAAGTTCATTCTTTCAGCAAACATAAGTGGCGAGATCAATAGGTCGACCCAAATCAAAACACAATTATATCACAAATTATTTGAAACACATCCTCAATCCAACCCAACGTTTCAGGAAAAAAGTCAGAGTCACTCCCAGTGGGTCGAGCATAAAGCACATAGAATCAAGCTCAAAGCGAAACAGAACCGTGGAGCCCATAGTTTCTCAAGGCGAATAAGAACTAATTCAAAACACCCATAGAAAACCGGCAATGTTTTGCAATCAAATAAAAATCGCTTAGGTAACCCGAAAATAGCCAAGAACAAATAGATAATCGAACAGGCCAGAGGGATGAAATACAAATAAAAATCCACAATGAAGAGAACGAAGAAGCGGAGCAATGCTCTTGTTTCACACTAGTTTATGATGCAAAATTACCGTCGAGGAGAAATGAAGAGCATATTTGCTCTTATTGCAGTTAGGTTGCGGGATTGTCGACCAGTGAAGAGAATGCAGAAAGCAGGTTTTTCCAGAGTGAGATAATAAGGGAGTGTGGGTATGATGTTCCTTGTTTCGCAATTGGGTTCGCAGCCACTGGAGTTTACAAGAACCGGTGAAGACGGAAGCAGGCGTGGTGATGTTTGTGTTGAAGAGAAATCCAAATGAGCAGATAAGCTCCACGGTAACGCCGGCTTGAGGGTCGATCGATAAAGGAAGACTGTGGGTTTGTTTTTGTGGTGGCATTTCGATTTGGAAGATGGAGGGGAGGAATGAGATAGGCGTCTGGAGATGAAGGCGATTGAGAGATAACCGAGGGGGAGGCGATTAGATTTTGATGGTGATCGGGTTTGAGCAAGAAATTGAGGGAGGTGTTCATCGAGGCACTACGTTGAAGAAGGATTGGTTTTTCCTTTTGAAGATCGACCAAGAAAAGACACATGCAATAGTTGCGGCCCCTCTCGCATCGGTTGAAGCTAGGGTTTTTCTTTTCAGAGCTTGGGCCAGGTCAGAGTCAATAAGTGTGGGCTGGCTCTATCAAAATTTGGATGAATCTGAGTTGGGGTGGATGGGTTTGTATTTTGGGACTGAAATCAGAATAGGACAGGCCACCGAGAGTGGCCTTGAAGCTAGATCTGTAAATAACAATAAAAGTAGTGTAATACAGTGACATAAAAGGATGAAATAATAATTGTAAAATTAATAATGACAAACAACATAAAAATGAATACTAAAAATGAATAATTGTAAATTAATAAATACAAACAACATAAAAATGAATACTAAAATGAATAATTGTAAAATTAATATGATAAAGCAACATAACAAATGAATACTAAAAATGATAAAATGCATGTAAAATCCAATGAAATGATGAAAGTAAACACGTAATAAAATACCATAACTATATAGCATAAAATGAATATGTAAAAAAAAAAACAAAACAAGATAGTAACTAATTAAATAAACGGAAAAGAAGGGTTGAACATAGATTGTCACTGAAAATTCATTTTTGAAGACTTGTATTTTCTGAATTGCTTTGAATTTATTCAAAAATTTTGGCATAAATGATGGTTTTCATTTTGGCACACCTGTTGATATGTTTTGAAAAAGAAAGCGACGACCCTCTTATCGCATTATGATTTCGGAATTGCTTTATGGGGTGAGAATTTTGGTGTCTACAGGGGTATTTCATTTCAGCTCCCTTACTTGTTGTGTCCATAGGTACTTTTGTCAATTCTTGTGTTGCATGTTGGTTTTGAGTTTTTCGGCCTTCACTCTTCCGTCTCAGATCGTTTCATATATCACCGATCTGGAGGCTTTGAAACTGAGTTTGAGCTTCTGGATCGCTTACATGTTTGTCTCTACTATGTTTTTATGTTGTTTCGTTTTTAGCATTATTCAAGGTTTTATCCTCCAGGGTCTAGTTATAGATCTGATTTTTTCAGTGTTGGGTAATGTGTTTGAAGCCTTTTTTTTGTTACCACTATCAGAAACTTATCCACTTTACTTGGGTCCTATGAGATGTCGATCACAAAGAGTGTGTTAAGCACATTAAAACTCTTCGTCTGTTTAGTCCTTGTATCCTGACTATTTTTTGGACTTCTTTCAGATCATCATTGTACTCCTGTTTACTTAATAGAAAGTGAATCAGATAGGCCTAGACTCACATGACTACATACCCGTGCAACTCTCTTCTTTAAATATCTAATTCATAAAAATTGAAATTCCCTATACTTGACCTAATCTAGGTCTTTTTACTCTCAAGCCGATTTTTTTTGAAGTTAAGAGCATGGATTATATTCCATTAAGCCTGAGGCTAGTATAGAGCTAGGCAAGGATAACACTACTCATACATATCAAATCTAAGAATGAACTATAAAGTAGTTACCATGATAATAAACATGGAAGTAGGAGCAAACTTAGGCTCCCACACTTTATTGAAACCCAAAAAACAACATGCAACATCAAGGCGGTGGCAAGAGGCGATGGTGGTGGGCAACGGCGGCGCGCTTTGATCGCTGGAGTGAAGGTGAGGCAGTGGCGGGAATGGTAAACCCACTTTCGACATTGCACCAAAAGCACAAAATATTGTGTGCTCATCTTGAAGCTCTCGACGAACTCAACGCGTTGGTAGTAAAACCAAGATTATTTGTGAAGAATTTAGAGGAGATTTGGAGGATGAAGGTAGAGAAAAGAATGAAAAAGGAGAGAAATGGAGGAAGAAAAAAGTTGCATGCATGTCACTCAAAAAGAGGAAAGGAGTAGGAGGGGAGGAGAGAGGAGATAGGAGGAGAGAGGAGTTGGAGCTAGCTCTCCCTCTTGGGCTACATCTTGGTGTGTTACTGAAGTTAGATATATGAGTAAAATCTACAAAAAGATGAATTTGAACGCCAGTACTGATGATCTTTCTTTTTCAAGATCAACAGTCTTGGCTACATCACATGTAGCCAAACGATAACTACATTATATGTGCATATAGTAGAAGAAAACTGTTACATTACACCTATAAAATATGTACATTACTTTTATAACAAATATTGTATATAAAAATAGCACTTTCAGTATAATGTTTTTGTACAAGTTTTTATTACTCATTGTTATGTTTTTATGTTGGTCGTACATCACATGTAGCCATCTTTAACTACATATACACGTAGCGAGAATTTAGGTTTCAAGACATAAAATGTTTGTACTTTGGAAAATATGATTTGAAGATCATTCTGGAGAATCAAAATTCCGCGTGGTGGGGAGCTGCGCTTCAACTCTTCGTCGCAATGGCATGGAGAGTTTTCGAATACCAATTGACTAGAATGTAGTTAAAGAAACTTATTAAACCTATTAATTCCAAATGATTGTAGAAAATTAGTTAGTAAGGAGACGATTTTATACTATTCTACTTTTACTTTTTCATGATGGAGAAGTGGGAGTTTAGGAGGAAAAAAAAGTAAGGGGTAAATATAAAAAATAAGTGGTATATCAAAACATATAAAAAAAATTATAACATCTAGAAATCATCAATTATATGACCGAAATGAAATGATGACAAATGAAATTGTATGTGACTGAGATAAGCTTGGAGCAAGTATAAATCGAAGTTGGGTTCAACCCAACGTGAAATGACAACTTAAAAAATCATAATCATTTGAATGTGAACCCTCACTCCAACTAACTTTAACACGATTGTTGGTTTACCTTCTAATTAAGGCTATTCATAATTAAATAGGTCTGTGACATGAAAAGAGTTGCATCAAAACAATATCATTCTAAAATAACTTTAGAAACTTATTATTCATCAGAGCTATGTATATGTAATTAAAGTTGCTCTAAAAAATTATCAAAAAGCAACTATTACCTATGTCGTAATTAAGTGGTTAATTTTACATTGTGGTGTGTATATATTCGGTTATGAGATAAGTGACCCTAGGCCAAGTTAGGTGTTGAGTTGGTCAAGTAAATAAAAAAAAAAATCAATAGAAAAATACATAAATACAATATATTTTATATTATGATCCTTCTAATATTTTAATATGACCTAAATTACAAAAGTTGGCTCCCTCCCTCTCCCTAACTAGTATAAAGAAAGCAAAATTTCAACTATCGTTGGCGACTGTTGTTCCTAGGGTCTAACTTCTCCTAATGAAGCTGCTTGGGATTATTCCAGCATCTACCAGCCCGAGCGATACTGTAGTGATGTTGATTGGATCAAAGTTCCTGATCAATGGACTTTCAGATACTAGTAGGTGGCATTTTCAACTTTGAACAGTAGAATTCATTTCCAAAAATGACTTCGACCATAGTGACCTTTTAATTCCCCCAGGTATTAGCCGATGCAGGATGGTAAGAAGGGTCCCTACTCCAAATGAAATCGACATGGATGAGACGCACAACAAGGACATCAGCTATAGCAAGTATACATGCACCCAGAAACATTGACACATACATATAAGCAAACAGAATTCACATGTTAACGGTGTCAAGCATACAACTTGAGAAACCTTTGGATAATTTAACCAAGGACCCCGGCGATACGGCAAAAACCAGCATATGCCGGATTGCGCCACTCATAACCACAAGGATGAGTGTGAACTTTGTACCACCTTTAACAAATAAGTTCTTCACTCATCCTAATTCCATTAATTTCAAGCGTCAAGGTCAAAGGGGATCTAACACCCACTTGCAACTCCTCTCCAAGTGCGCAACCAAAGTACAAGTAAGTCGGTTATTTAGGTAACAACGAGGTTAACCCACATAGCCAATGCAAGCACCGATAACGAAGGGTTGAGGCGTCAGGCAAACACCAACACACTTATCTCCACCCTGATCAGTTCATCCTTGTAGAAGATACAAGGCTCTAGCGATGTGTCGCCACACATCGAGGGTAGGATTGACCTGGGACACACTCGATTGATGCCGCAGCTCTCGACATCTAGGCATAAAAGTCGCCACCCGTAGTTTCAAAGCTCCATCCACAATGGGACCCCTCTGCTACCTGCCCACACCTGCAAATTAGCATAAGAGCTATAACATTCCGAGTCATCGCAATGCGGATACAA